>JAIPRN010000616.1:0-74196 GCA_025469175.1 Geopemphigus sp. TES_GeoC_2020
AATTTATGAGTTTGTGTGTGTGTGTGTATAGTCCTATATATGTCGAATCAGTTGTTATACAATATTATGTTACGTCTCGGTTTTTTAACCGATGATCCCGAGAGAACTATTGTTTATGAGGCATTCTCCAAGTGTATACATACTTATAAAATTCAGATAATATAATTGACTCGTTTGAGGTTGACAAAAAAAAAATGAGAAGTTAATGATTAAAAGAATATTATTTGTACATTTTATTACATTTTTCTCATTTCGTTATTATCCTGTGAATATATGATTTTGGTTTGAAAATAATTTTTCGCTATTTTGCGTATATTTATATACAGCATATACCTACGTACGCTTATAGCTTTTCATTCATTTTAAATAGATTTTTATAAATTTAATAATTTTTAATCCGACGTTTCAATTACATTTTAATAATGAAAATGTTTCTGTATATAACCGGTTGGAATCTGACATAACACCAATTTTCTCTTAACCGCCACACAAAATATACCATTTGATTATAAACACTGAGTACTTTATTTTTAATCAATGATTTTGTTATTACTTATTGCTTATTTTCTATAACATAACGACTAGGATTAATCGAGGTACATTTTCGACATTATTTCTAATTAATTAAATATTTATTATTGAATCGTTGGACATTTTCGATAATTTTATCACTTTTATTTTAGCACAACAAATACAAATAAAAAAGTTGACTCAATTTTTTTTGAACTTCAAAAAGTATATTTAACTGCATTTAATTGCAATAAATACACGCATACTTATTATGTGAATGTTTTATGGAGTAGTAGGTATCTGTAAACATTGTAATTTTACAACTTATAAGTATATACAGATTCAGCTTTTAAAAGGTCCCTTTCTCGACAATTTTAGACTCTAGTTTTGCCTATGATGACTTGAAGTATCAATAACAAAGCAAATAGCTTGCGTTTGACTTGCGTTGAAGTTACTACAACCATCACGTGATATATAAATAAATTATTACTTACAATATCGTAAGTAATATAATAATTATTGCCTTAATTTTATTTTGTTATTTTATATGTACATGTAATATCGTAGATCTCAAGTTTTTAATTTATAAAAAAATTATTATTTTGAGCAATATTTTGCAATTTTAAGACCGTGTACCTATACACTTTAAGATGTTATTATTAGAACGTCGCAAAGTATGGAATATTACAAAAAATTGTACTAAAGTAATGGAAGGCGATTACTTTAAGCGCAACTACTAAGTACCGAAATTACAAAAAATCTCTTTAGAATCGTAGATTAAAATTATAAATTACATATCACACATAAGAATGGTTTACATTTTAAGGCTATGTTAGTAGTATGACAACAGATATCAGGACACAATACAAATGGCGCGTAAACGATCATATTGAATATCGAAATTGTACAATGATTAAGTGGCATACATATTATTATAGTCATAGTACAAAAATGTGAAATCGAGAGGCGATGATAATATATTTAAATTTTGTTGTTTTTTCTTCTTTAGTGACTAGAAACTTAGATTATAGGTAGCCTCTTTTAAAAAAATTATTATGACATTTTAAGTAATTCGTTATATTCATATGTATTCGTTACGTATGAATATTTATATAGACATATGAATAGCGGAATATGTATAAAATATAATTATACTTAGATGTTTTTAATTTATTACAACAGATAATCGTCATTCAAAATTGTATTACAATTACAATTAAAAGTAAGGTTTAATACAGAATTTATTATTAAGGTAATTTTATAATTATATTCAATATTATAAGTATACATAGTAATACAAACATATTAATCTTCTGATCAATTTATATCATTGTTGTTCTGATTTTGTATTAAATATTTTTCAGGTAAAAGAAAAGAAAATGCATAATAAGAATTATAATATGAAGAAGAAAAATATATTTGTGATATCTATTAATTTATTGGTGCTATTCTTAGTCGTATATATTTATTACACAGTTAACAATTTACAAAATGTACTTTTAAACAAAAGTGAGTTGTGTGTACTAAAACCATCTTCGAATGTGATATTTAAAGATAATATTGAACAAATTAATTTTGACGATTCCAAGATGGCAAATCAAAATATACATATAAGACGTACCAGATCAACCAATTTTGTGAAATGTAATTTTATATTTTTAATTTTGTGTTTAGATATATTTACATAATGTAACTGTAAGTTTTTTTTGTTTCTAGTTCAAAAATTATCCTTGTTCTCCTTGGCTCGACCAAACATAGATTTTGAACAAGATGGTAGTACATAATACACCAGTTATAATTTGCTATGTTTACACTATAACCATTAGATCTACTACAATTTGAACAAATACTTTCTTTATGCATGTTGTTAATGTATCAATCTAGTGTAGTTAAAGAAATAAGTTAATTTGATAATCATTACAATTTGAACTGATTTAATTCTTTAATTACCCTTTGGTGTAAACGTAGTAATTGGAAAATGTCATATTCTGACTATACTCATCAATTTATAAACAGGTATTTTGGGACCATGGGTCTTGTTCAATAAAAGTTTATCGGTTGATACAGAGACTGTTCCTATAAAATTAACGTCAAGAAGGACATTGCTTGAATTTATAGACGAAGGACATTATTTGGTTCAGATACAGGTAATAATAAAATTTTGTTTTAATATCAATAAAAAAATTTGGGTTCTTATATTTATAGTTTTGTCTTAAACAGTTAGCAAAATGTTTTTATATTTTTGTATTATTTATGGTATATATTTTGTGAAAAATATAATTTCATATAAACTTATATTTATAAATTAAACATTTTTAATAAACAAAATAATTCATAAAATATATCGTTTAATTGATATTATTTGATGGTAGTTGTGTTTGATTTTTTTAGTTTATTGTGATCTTTGTAAAAATTTTCCCAACATCCAAATTTTGAATTTAACAAGTAAAATTATTGACACCTTTGTGTTTAGAAATATCGAGATAAGACAATATATTGTGTATTAATATTTATTTGTTAGGTGTATTATTTGTCATCATCTAAGAGGATTAGTTTTACAATGACAAAAGTAACAGCTGATGTGAATGAAACATTGTCCGTATGTAGTGCTGCAGGTGTTTATGGAGCAGAAATCTCTTGTTTCACATCCATTGTAGAATATTTTAAGACAGGAGAATCAATTTTAATTAGATTAAGGGAAATGTCTTCTAATATAAGCCTTCATCGGAAAGTTTCCCACACTTACCTTAGTCTTACTAAACTACACGAATAATTTTTATTGTAGTACCGTGATCAAAATTGAATATTTTTGCGTGTATTAATTATGTTTTGATAACTAAAAGTATATAAACAGTATTATTTCAATGCTATTGCAATCATAATATTTTGTTATATTTTAAGATTGTTTTTTTATTTTATTTTAATAATTATATATTATTAGTTAAGAACATACATTTTTATATATTTTTATATTGTTAAAAAAACATAAAATAAGATAAAACCATCTTATATTTATTAGAATTATACTAAAATTGATGACAATCATCAAATTACTATTTTTTTATTTCAACATATATATAAATATATATGTATTTTTATCAATACGTTTTATGTATTTAAGACAAATGTATTTAACTACTTCTTTATTATTTTAACTTAACATATATAGCAAGAAAAAAAAACTGGTAACTCTGAGACAGATCAGCACCGTCTAAGTTACTGTAATCGTAAGCTTAGGTATATTGTATATATATAATATATATTGTATTTTAGGTAAAGTCCACCATTTTAGTTAATTTCAGTTAATGTAGTAGTCAGATTATATACTGTGATAGATTCATCTATTAATTTTCATTCTGTAAAAAGTTAATCATGCACTTGTGACATTCCATTTGTAATGGATGATCTTGCATGAGTTGTAACATGCGCCGTGAAAAATATCTACACAATGGAGCTTTGCTGCACAATTCGTGGGAACTTTGGACAAATTTCTCTTCGCATTCTGAATGTTCAGATTCCTGGTATAATTAATAAAAATCAATTGCCTATTCGAAATTAAATTATACGTGTCTTATTTCACTTACACAAGTACGGCAAACACGGTAAAGTGTACACACAGGCAACATCAAATCTCCAGCCGACCCACCTAATTCTAGACAGTCTTGAGTTATTTGCAGAAGTTGAGTACACTCTTTATGATCAGCTACAAAACACAAATTGATGTTACCAACGGGTTTTGTTTTTTTCACAATATCAACCTAACGAAAATAGATCTGAACTACATATTACGTTCTTTATGCGGTCTTTCTTCCAATGTCTCCAAAAAATTCATAGGTTGACTATTATTTTCTGCGGGTAAAATAAAATCTGATTTTCCGTATTGCTTTTCTAGAAAAAAAGGCAAAAGGTGGAATTTCATTAACGTTCGTGTTAAAAAAATTCTATTAATTATTATCGTGGAAAATTTGTTGACAAAAAACTAAACGCGTATGATTTCAGAAAATATTAAACGTTAAATTAATCGTCGATTAGAGGTAATACTAGGCATGTTGTAAGCCGTAAACGCTTACCTTGCATTCCGTGATTCTGTTGTCTAAGTTTTTCAATGTTGTACGCCTGATTCAAATTTGTAAGTACCTGATTTTTCACATTGTTTATTTCTTCCGGGTCGTTGGTTCCTTGATTAGCTCCCGTATATTTCAACGCGTCGTCAATGAGCGCGTCTTCCAACCACATCAGTTTATCGTCTTTTAGATTGTTGATGGCATCCATTTCGTTTTCTTTCCCGTAGGTACGCATGTATTGATTCAAAATGGTATCGTCGGACGGTACGTTGTCGATGGACTTTTTCCTGAAAATTAACACGATAATAACGTGAGGTATTCGTAGCGTTTACTCGTAAGTGAATGTCGCGCGGTAACCTACTTTCGATCGTATCCAAAGTAATTACTCCAATCGATGGACTTTTTTTTCAATTCTATTTTGGAGCCGTCATCGGGTCGTCGCGATTTACTACCGCCACCGCCGCCGTTCATATCGTCCACGCCGTTAACGATGGGGCTGGTGGTCGTGGTGGTTGTCGCGTTAATGTCGGAGACGTTCGATTCCGCCGCTCCGAGGAAAATGTTATTGAGTTCCGCGGCCACCTTCGGGTCAGTGTGCGTTTCGTTCGGAGTGATATTCTTCTTCGATCTCTTCGTTAATCTCGGCTTCGTCCACCTGCTGTTGTTCCGGTATCTATTGTTTCTCCTCGACTGATATATCGGGATGAACATAAATTGCCGTTTTGTTAACGACGTTCCTCCACCACCATCACCTCTTTTGTAGAAGTAGTAAGGTTCCGCCGCCGCGTATACGTTCTGCACGTCCAGTGGAACGCTGCGCTTCTCCTGCGACCTCAGGAAACTCTCCAGCTCTTCGTCAGTCATACCTTCGACGTTGTCTTCTATATATTTGTTGACGAGCGAATTGATCGCGTACATATAATCGTCCGGGTCGTCCACGTCGGTCTTGTAATCCCGCGCGATGCCCGGACCACCAACCTTGTACCGTTCCCGAAACGCGGAGGGCATTGCGGCGTACCGGTCGTACTTTAGCTGCTGTAAATTATCCGGCACGTCGGCGGAGTCCTCTCTCTCGCGGAATATGGACTTTTTATTCCACGGTCTTCTGTTGTACGACGGCAACAGCTGCTGTTGCTGTTGCATCGCGCTTTCCTTGGCCAAGTAGTCGAGAAATTTTTCAATCAGCTCGTCTTTGGCAATCTTATTGCCGCTCGGCGCCGCTTGTTCGAAAATGTTCTCTAAATTTCTCAAATTTTTCTGATAACCGTAGCCAATGTCTTCCGGTTGACCGTCGTCTATACAATTATAAAAAAAAAAAAAATAAAACACATACATTCACGCCAGTTCTATTTTTGAACTTAAAAGTACGCCTGTTACTCGTACTGGTTGCTTTCGTCTATCTAACGGGGCCAATACAACGAATGGCTTTCGTTTTCTTAACAAGTTCTTCGAGTGTGGCGATATTTTTTTTTTAAATTTGAAGTTCATTATCCCCTCTGAAAGGTTAAGTTTAGGTTTTTTCCGAAATTATTTCGGAGCGAAATATCCGTATTTTGGAATAGTTACTTTTTATAAGGATCGGAAAACTCGACCCAAACGTTACACTTAAATAGCCGTCGCGCAGTGTAATTTTACTATACGTCCGTTAGATAGTCAGAAACCACAAAACACGTTCTCTTAATGATTCGGGTACATTATTTTAACGGGTTTATTCAATAATTGTATTATTGATCGATTACCATGTCTAATCGTTGCGAGGCGTAATGATTACTCCGTTTCATTTTGGGATGAATCCTGCGGCGGTTTTTAATGAAATTAATAACTCGTCGATAATTGGTGGATAAAATGTTCAGCACTCCCAACACCCTAACCCACAGTCTACACTATTGTAGAACTTATTATATAGTATAGTAAAATACAATACGCATGCCACGTATGCGTACATAAATTAAATGTATCTATCTAACGTTTTAACATTATATTATAAATTAGAAAAAGAAGATATAATAACCGTTTTCTTTATTGAAAAAACTTGATTTATATTATGTTTAGTGTATATAAAATAACGCGATTGCTAATATCAGATTGCTGTAATATGTATATACCAAAAAGGCCAAATTGCTTATACAATTTTTGTAAATTATTATTTAAAATTACCGCACTGAGAATTCGTCTATATTTCTCACAGCCTCTTTTCAGTTTTTATTTTAAACACTTTTAAAAACGGCGCGCGTATAAGTATATTTCCGTCTGAACGACAAAATCCAATTCGCCCTACACACGATCGTCGTGTCCGACACGATGAAAGTGCGAAAATGACATCGTAACTAAACAATTTCAATAGCTCCAAAATGGATTTTCTAGTACATGCAATATTGGCTATTTATTTTGTGTTTAATCGAACTCATTAACCACGTGTACGAGACGAACGTTGTATTATTCTTCCAAATCACGAATGTAAATTATGAATAACGAAAAAATTCATATTTTTCTTCTTTCTACCATCAATACAAAACACGTTTTAAAATATTTAAAAACTATCCGGTACAGGCGGGGCCCAAGATAATATCGCAAATAAAAAAAAAAAAAAAAAAACAATGACGCCATTTTAGTTTTTGATGGGTAATTGTTTCGAGAGTGGCTATCAAAAGGAAAACAAAAACCATTGTTTACAATCGCGTCGATTCGTAATTGTATTTAAAAAAATTAAAATTCCTCGGATATAACAGCAAAACGTCTAATAATAATTTTGTATTTAAAAAGAATTGATCGTTTCAGCTGTATGATAAAACGCAAGAGCGCATGCTCTGTCCACCCTCCTTCCCACAAGGTGGGACCAGGCGTCCCCTCTGCTATAGAATTATATATATATATATATAACGTAATTTTTCAATCTATTTTTCTTCAGACCCTTAGCAGTATTAATACCTTATTAGTACAATAGTACTTATATTGCCTAAACGTTTCCAATCTGAAAACTTTTGAGAGGCAACTTTACCACCCGGTGAGGGCATTAATTTTACGCGTACCTTTATGTCTACACTACTTAGATGCACGTCAACGACATTATTAATGTAAAAGTTTGCAGAGACGTATTTAGGATTTCGATATCCGAGTGGGAGCATAAACAATTTCCTGCTTTCAATTTATATATATATATTAAAAAAGGAAGTCAAACAGGGAATACAATAATATATTACGTGCGTAACGCGAAAATAAATAAAATAGCGTACGAAATTGTTGAACAATAATCGAATAAAAGTTGTTCACGGCGAGCGTTTTTATTGGCAAATGCACGTGTTAATAATAAAACCGTCACAATCTGTGTTATTAATACTGAGGTCGAAGAACCGAATGTTCGTTTCCGATCTAAAATTGAAGATTTAATTCGTCACCCGAACTCTCCCCCTCAAAAGAAAATACGGGCCTGTGCCCGCGCATTTGTGTGCGTTTAGGTACATTACCTGCGGGGCCCAAGTAGACCATCCGAGGAGGCGGCGTTTCGCCTATTTTGTCCGAGATGGCTTCCAGCGCGGTCCGTAGACTATCGTCGGTACAGTGAACGCCCGGCGGCGGTGCCCACACCGCCGTGACGACGCACACCGCAAGCACGCAACCGTATAGCGATCGCGGCCGACCGGGCCGATTCATCATGGTTGCTTCTTTCGGCGAACGGTTACGAGGCGCGTGGTTTACTCGCGGGAAGAAAACGACGAGAGATATCAGTCGTGGCGACAATGGATTGCTGCTGCTGCGTGGCGGCCGGAGAGGAAAAATCGAAAGGAACCGTAATGTGGCGTTACAGGTGGTGGTTGCCAGGCAATGGGAGAGCTGCTGCGCGGCACGAAACGGAGCGAATCAATAAAGTGTTCTCCCCCCGGCAGTCACCATATCCAAAACCAGGGTGTAGGTTAGGTACATTAGGTTTATATATATATATATACACACGAGGGGGAATTCATCGTGCGGGGGCGTATCGACGACGTAGTGCCGCGGCACGACGTGCGTATATAATATAATCAAATTCCGCAGCACCTCCTACATTCCGTTCGGAACCTCCTGGTTAGCTGATAAATTTTCGTTTTTTATATCGATTTAATGACTTTTTTTACACGTAAACGTTCTCGATTTGTCGATTTATTCTACAATTACCACCGTCACGTTTTGAACTCCACGTTTCCCATTACGCCGAGCTTATTATAAACGGAAGGTGCGTCGTGTGCGTGCACCCTACGACGTTTGGATATACTCGCGTACGGTACCCCAGGTATATTTTGTCTATTGTTGTTGTTGTCGTCGTCATTGGTCGGGAAGAACGATAACAATAAAACCAAAAACCCTAACATTTTCATTTTTCGCACCGCGCACGCCCCAAAGTGTTGACCCCGTCCGCATGTTTCGAGATTTGTTAAAACTGAACAGACCGCGTAAAATAATGGAAATAAGTGCTACGCGCGCCTCATTCGGAAAATCGATATTTTTCCGATTGAATTATCGTTTTGGAATAATTCGAAACTGGAAACTGAAAAATCGAATGATTACCAACAATCGAAACCTATTATGTATCATACTATACTACTTTATATTGGGGCTAACATTTACATCAAAATTAATTAATGTCAACTACCCTCGCTTCTAGCCACCTTTATATACAATTTAACACCTTTAGTTACTATTAATCATAACATTTTAACCGATGAAATAATAGTGCATTCTGTCAGAAAGAAAGAAGACAGTGAAATGTTACTCTTTTCGAAAACAATTGATTCAGAAGTAGTGAAGCGTTAAAAACAACCAACTCATGGGAAGAATAAAATGTTTAAAATTGCGAAAAAATTATCAGGTTGAGATATTTGTGAGACTAAGCATTTAATTAAAATATGGGAACTAGTGTTCAGAAAAAAAATCAGTTATGCCAAGTCCCAAAAATGGGATCTAAATCATTATAGGTTATATCTAAAGTATACTCATCATGAAACAGTGTATATTTTGACACAAAAAAATATTTTAAATTAAATTTTAACATAAAAAGATATTTTATATTAAAATATTCTTACATGTAATTAATTTACAATATTATAGTTTATAATATTAATGATAGGATATGAAAATACAAAGTTGTTAATTAAATTATGTAAAAAAATAAGAGTATACATTTTTTATTTAAAAATCCGAAGTCGATAAATACTTTTTAATTATTATATAGATATAAAACCAGATATACAATTATTTATTATTATTCGATATTTTTCAAAAATGCAACCTAAAATACACATTTATTTGATTTTCAATAGGCACACTTTTATTTTAATTTTTTTAACTTATTAATATTATAGTATTTATTAGATTTCTAAATGATAGATATGGGAAAATAACTATATTAGATATAATTATGAAGTTTTTTAAAAATAGTAGTTTGTAGATTTATTTTACTTACGATAAAATAATTTTAGAAAAATATACAACCGTGTATACATCAAATGCCTAAAATAACTCTGATTTAATTATTAAATATATTTATTTTCAAAAATGTCTATATACATATATTATACAAATATATTTCATTATTTAAAAATGTTTTAAATTATTTTGAGATTAAGGAATATACTCGGTTGAAAAAATCAACAACTTAAATTTGTTTAAGGTTATCAAATCAATAAATAAATAATCATTCTTAATAATTTTATTGTTCTAAAATATTTATAAATATTATATACAAGATATTAATACCTGTTAATTGTTACTATTTCTTAAAATATACCCAGATAGTTATTTTATTTAAGTGGTAGTATTTTACTTGCATCATAACAATCCCAAATCCATTGTGGAGTAACGGTGTTCTTAAATAGAAATTAAAATTATAAAATGAAATAAATGAAAGTAATATACTAAATGACTAACCTTTAAATTGTTTGCATCAGTTGAAACAATGTAATCACATTTATCTTTTGTGCTCAATTGTCTATATAAATAAGAACACAAATGTGAAAATATGTATTTGTAAGTATAGAAATAAAAAATAATAATTACCCCTCAAGTGCTATTATGTAACGATAACATTCTTTTTTTATTAATGGCTTTAACCTGGTAGATAAATAAAATGAACAATTACGGAAAATATTTTCTATAATAGGTAAAGGAGTATTTTCTTCGTCAGCTAATATATCAATATCAACAGGAACTTCCGAATCAGAATCCACATCAGTGTCAACATCATAAATATTACTTGGTTGATCTTTTGAAATATTTGTTTGTGATGAAGATGTTGAGGGTATGGGTGACCTATTTGTATTGTTAATACAAATTAAATAGTAAAATCCATGCATAATGATTGGCTTGGACATTAAGAATAAATGACAATTAAGTAATAAATATAGTACCTCACAGGATTATCATTCCATTCATCATCAGTATTGTTTGTTTGAATAGATTCAATTTGTTCATGTATTTCATCTTCACTCTCAGGCTTATTTTGTTCCAATTTATCCAAAGCAAACCTAAATTAATTAATTCTCAGATTTAAAAATAACATAATCGATTAAACGTGTATTTTTATATAAAGACCTTCTCCATGGAAATCGGCATTTATTTGAATGGCATTTATCAATCCAATCACTTTTAACTACACGATAGGCTCCTTGTCTTTTAGCTTCATTATATTTTGGTGTATTAATAAACGCACATCTATAAAATATGTAAAAATGTTTAATCCATTCATTCATATATATTAATATAAAAATATTTAAGAATATATATACAATATGATTTTAATGGTTGATCATAAAAAAGAAGATATACAATACACATTGTCCTTCTAAAAAAAATTAGAAAATTAGAAATTATGGAAAATGATAAAAAAATAATTCATTTGTTATTATTAATAGCCTCAAAATTAAACTTCATATTTATTTACTTTTACTACTTCTATATAAAAAGAAAACACGTAGACAACAATAAATGAAATTTTTTAGTCTCAGTTTTTTTATCAGGGATCTGTTAATATTTTTGGTAAGTTATAAATAGAAAAATATACCCATCTCCAAATAATTTACATTTTCAATTTCTCAGAGTGAAAATATAATGTATTCAGATATATACAATATTTAATCAGTAATACTTACATTAAATGAGTGCAAGATTGATCCCAATTATTTTTATAAACAGCACCCATTTCTAAAGCTTTTGAACGCAACATACTTCGATATGGATTTTCATAACCACTCATTGCAAATACAACACCGTCCAATAAATGATCAAAAGTTTTAGTCACTGGTAATGGGGTTTTAATTACTTTTATTTTCTTTCTTGAAGGTTGCAAGTTGACTGATGAGGAAATAGATATATTTTTTTTAACTGAAAAAACCAGATAAAGGATTTTTAATTTAATCTTTTATACAATAAATGTACTGCATAATTTAAGTCTTTTAAACATTTCTTTCGCTTAAGCATAAAATTGTAAATTTTAATCTTGATATTACAAAATGGATATTTATTTTTTTTTAGATTAATATTTTCATGTCATAACAATTGTTTATAATTCTTAACAATTTTTTTATAAAAAAAATTTCAAATTTGATCATTTATTTTTGTAAAGATAATATTAAATAGATTATAAAAATATAGATTAACTAAGCGGAAGACCTGTTCATTGTTATTTTTGGCATTTCTACCTTTATCTTTAATAACTGATGAGATTATTGAATCATTTTTTTCAACATTCACATCAATTTTATTTGGTTTTACAGAATCTAATGGAATGTTTAAAACCTTTCGGTTTGTCAAAGGTGAATGGTCATTATTTTTCTTAGAATCACTAGTATTCTTATTCTTTCCATTTTCTAAATTTTGTTTATGAAGTATAAGCAGACGATTCATTGGTGATTGCGGCATTCTTACAATATCTTTATTTTCATGTTGTTTGGCAAATAATTGACCAGCAGATAAATAATCGTTAGTACTGTCATCATTTTTTAACATAAAGGATCCTAATTGAATATATGAAGATCGGTCGTTTGGCAATATAATATTTTCATCTTTGGAGTGAAATGTTATAAATGATAAACCAAATCTGGCCTGTTTAATAAATGGCTGTGTACATACAATTTTAATTCTATCCCAAAGTTCATTACAAGCTGATGTCAGTTGATTAGTATCAAAGAAACGGACTTTGTTTATATTCAATCCATTTTTGCATTCTTGTAACGTCATTAAAGAAGATGTCACCAATAGTACCTATAAAATAAAACCAATAAAATATATAATTTAATGTAATCGTGTAAAGTTTACATGAAATTCATCTGATGTAGATTTTCCCGCCAGTATTTCAATGAAAGCAGAATTATCATTTCCCACATCGATAGAAGTAATCACTGACGGTTTTAAAAATTGGATAATGATAGTAGCTTGTTTTTCTCCTGCTTTACAACGCCATGTTTGATGAGAATCCGAAATTTTTAAGATGTTTTCTGCCTTGTTGGTCTGTTATTACAATATGTGTAACTTAAGTCACATGGAAATTAAAATTTAGAGGGAAAAATGTATTTACTTGTTCTTCACTACTTATGCTTATAATACGATCCACAGGGATTGGAGCCATGTTTGTAGTAGTCTCATATATAAAATAATTAAACGACGAACAGGGTCGAACAGTTAACTCGTACGGCCCACCAAAAACGAAACGTGTATATTATGAACAACTAAATAACCAGGACGAGACAATTTCAAAATTCGAAATTATCATACACGGCAATCCAAATTGGTTATCTTTTACCATAATTCTATTACCGTTAATGACCACGATATTTAGAAGATATAACCTAACATTTATTATCGAATACCGTTTGTTTTAGTTTAAAATAAAGATCATAGTTGTATAATATTCAAGTATATAAGTTCATAGGAATTGTGCTATTAGATGAAACATTTACGTAGTTCTCACGTGGCCTTTTTTAACTATGTGATTTATGCGGTTTCAAACCGGAACTTTGTATGGTTTCAAATTATTGTATGATAACAGGTAACGATTTGATTTGAAATTTAAAATTGTCATTCATGATTGTACTCAGTTGTTTTCTCCTAAATTTTGCCTATACGACAAACTTTCGAAAAAATTTACTAAAATTTTTCTCTATCTACTACCACTTATCTTTATTGTTTCATTATTTTGAAATTTTTTAACACGATCTAACCATCTTAAATGTCGTCTACCTAACGGTCTTTTACCAGTTGGATCTTCCTTAACCGTTTTAATAGGTAAACCCTTTTTTTCTCGAAATATGTCAGTCCACGTTAGGCTTCATAATGTCTGTTATGTTTGGTGATTAAAAGAAATTTTTCAATTTCTCTTTATAACGTCTTTCACGTCAAAGTGAATACACGGTCCATATTTTTTTAGAATTTTTCGCTTATAGCTTGTAAGTATGGTTTCTTCAGCTTTTCTTAGACTGAATTTAGAATTATTAGTGGTATCAGTAATGCATAATTGAATTTGTAGTATATATTTCCTATTTCTAATCTAGTGTTTACTTTTCTATCTTTAAGTTATTGTCTTGTGTTATTATCGATCCTAGGTTCTTGGAATGTGACACATAAACTTATAGTCCTCCACTTCTATAAGTTCTTGTTAATATTTTACAATTTTATCGTTCAAACATTACATACATCGTTTTTCTATCAAAGATTTTCAGACCATTGGGCATCGTGTAAAAGATGTAAAATTGCCTGTATACGACTACGTTCAAATTAATTTTGTACACGATGATTTCGAATGCCAAAATCGTATAAGTATACATTTTATATATATTTATATAAAATCATTTCTTATAATATATAAAATAGTTGGAATGTCGAAGATATACAAGACGTAATTGATGTTTTACAATAAAAATGGCAATTACGAGTACAAACATTTATGCTGCCCGAAATGGCGTCACTGTTTGAGCAAAAGCCGTGATTGTACTTCACATTTCTAACTACAATGAATATAATGCATTGAGAACATAAACCTTTTATGGTTTAAATTTCCCTCCAATTTTTCATAACCAAGTTGTATATTTATTTTTTGATATCATTTGGATTTCATTCGAAAAATTCGATTTACTTAAATACAGTTAATCAACATTCGCCTATTTTGTTGTTTATTTTATTGTTCTTGGGGTCTCCTTAGAGTAAGTGGGTTTTTTTAGTTAAATTCTTATTTCGATGGACCGAAAAACTGTTTCAAACCGTTGTTTATAACGTACTCTTGCAAAATTAAGTGCGTTTTTATTTTTGTTGTATACATGTGGTGTTTAAGTAGTAAAAAAAATGACTCAAAATGTGACCGTTATAAGAAAACTTATAGCGTAATGTGAGTAAAAATGATTAAATAAGTGTTATTAGTTATATAAATCAGAACATTTGCTATGTACCTATCTAACCTACCTAATTTACTGACCAATTACATTTAAGCAGAGATATTACCAATTTCATGACGTGTATTATTTCGGGACTTGATTTTCCAGAATAAAAAAATAGAAATACCAATTGTAAAATTTAGAAAAATTATTTAAAAATACTTTTGGTTTAATATCCGTATTACAGGATTTATATTATAATTATATTTAATGTAATATATATTATATATTATAATTACTCTATAGTCACGCAAAATGTTTTGTTATATTTGTTATTTGTGAAATGATTTTTGCTCTTAATATTAGTATTTAATTTTAATTTTTGGTATTCTTTGAATGGAATTTAGTATTGGTTTGTATTTTATTTATATTTTAAATAATTGTGCCTTGAAGTTCTATTCTGTTAGTTTGAAACATTGGTTGCATCCACTGTCAGTTATCCTTTTATTTAATGTATAACAAACTTCTAAGAAACGAAATTATTAAGTATGGATGACTAAATTATATATTTATATTGATAGTCATGTTGCATCAGTACATTTATATACACTTAGTATATTTAAAAATAAAAAACTACGGTATGTTTTTTATATTAATATATTTATAAATAATTTAAAATGTTTTTTTAATTTATGAACATCGATAAAATTAGATATTTAATTTACATAAAATCTGTACAAAATACTTCTTAGTTATGGTTTCTCTAAAAATAATTTTTTGACAAAAATGATGGAATTTATGACATTTAATTCATTTTAAAATAAAAAAGAAATTAAATTATTATTAAAAGGTATCTTTACAGTTTGTTTATAAAAAATTAAATACAGTATAATATAATTTATTGTTTCAGATTATACTAATAATTAATTTGTTGAAATCTAATTTTTTATAAATTATTAACACAAATCAAGAAAATATGAATGATGAAATAGGTAAATATAAACATTTTGTTTATGCTTTTTTAATTTTCTTTATTATATTATAAGTATATTATTACTTATTATATTTATATTTTTAGCTATGGAAGAAGACAATTATAATGAAAACGAAGTATTGGGTAGGAATTTTTATTTGTATTTCAAAGTATATTTTAAAAATAAATGTTATAATGTATACACGTTTATTTACAATTTTAAAATATAAATCATAAAATATCAAATTTATGTTATTATTTTGTATTTACATTTTAATTACGTCTCAAAGTAATAACTTAATTAATTTTACTAATCTTTAAATTTATTTTGAATATAAATAATTTTAGATTTATATATTTAAAATGTAATTTAATTTAATTTTTAATTAATTATGTAGAAAATAATTTTTTACCAAATGAAGTATTATTAGAAGAAAAACGTATAAAGGAAGAACTACGAACAAGAGATGAAGAAATTATGGTAATTTTTTATTTAAAGGGTATGATTCAAAAACAAAAAGCCAACAATTATTTCTGAAAATATTTAAGCTTTTTTTTAAAATTTATATTTAAATTCTATTTTGATTTCCATAGTGTTTTTTATTTAATATTTAAATGTTAAATAAAAACAAACTAAAGTTGAAGAAAGTTAATAGAATGTAAAATATTAAAAACTGAATAATCCTGACTAAAATTGCTAAGTTGCTGAATATTTGTTAGTAAAGCTGGACAAATTAACTCATTAAATTTAGTTATAAATAATTATAATTTCAAGTAGCAAGTAATTAATTTGTTAATTTCAAAAATTAAAAAATTAATTTTAAAAAGTAAAATTTTATTATTTTAAAATTATTAATTAGCAATAAAAATAAATAACAAAGAAAATATATAATAAATAAGTTTGTAAATTTTTGAATCATTTTTAATGAAAACGTTGAATAATCTATTGTTTAAAAATGAACATGAAAAGTATAATATAGTATCGTAATATTTTATAAATATATCTTGAAATAAGAGTTACCTTATGACTAAAATGTGGCATTTATGAATTATTACATCTATATAAATTGTGCATAAAATTTGCTTTTAGACAAAATTGTAATTTATATACTGTTATATAAAAATGAATACGTTAATGTTTTAAAAAATTAACGTCTTAAGATTTAATTGTAAATGGATAAAACTTTTTAACATAATTTAAAACTTTAATATGTTGACGTCTAGTAATGATTAATGTAGATTACAGAGTAATTTTATTTAAATGACATTTTGTAATTTGAAAGTATTTTTTATTTATTAGATAAAAGAATTGAGTGAAAATGAAAGAAAAAAAAGATTTCAAAATTTGCTTACTCTGTTGGAAAATAGTTCAAAATTAACTGATCTTTTGGAAACCAGATTAAGTAAATGTAAACAACAAATTATAAAGTAAGTGATTAAAGTTGAGATAACTTATACATAAGTCATTCATATCTTTAATTTTTAATACTGCAAAAAAATATATTTCATTGAAATATTTTATAATGTATATTATACTATTTTGTAAAGTATAATAGAAAATATTAATTATAAAAATTACATTTCTAATTTTTTCATTGTTTATTTTTTATGTGAAACAATTTGTAATAGAAAGGTTTTCAATATGACTAATCAGTATTTAAGGGAAAAAGTAGAAAATATTAAGATTAGTAATTCAAAGTTTTCTTTAGTTATAAAATAAACATATTTATTTTCAAAAATAACTTGAAAACTCGTAGCTAATTAATTATTAAATAATTTAAAAGTTAAAAATAGATATGCAATGTAAACTGACAAATAAAATAAAGACGACACATTTTTTTTGCATTCTAGAATTATAAATTTGTCAATTTTGTAGATTCCTTTTATGAAAAGCCATCTCTTATTTAGTTTTAATAGTTAAATTAAAATTATTGTATCATATTTATTAATCCATTCTGAAAGTAAACTAAGCTTCAATCAGAATCATTTTTTGAATGTAATGAATTTATCACTGCTTTTTCTAATTCAATTATATTTAGAAAAGAATTGCAAAGAGCCAAGAAATTGAAAGAAAATATTTTAAATAATGATGAAGATAATCCAGTTAAGAGCACAGAAGAAGTATGTATATATATATATATATATATATATATAATAACACATGGATTTCATTTACATAATACATAATATAATAAATGGTGATAATTTAAAAAAAACCTTTTTATATTTATTTGAAATTAACTTCTGAATTGTAAATTTATATTAAAAGTTCAGTTGTATTGTAGACATAAGCTTTATATTGGTCTAACATGAGGCTATATCCTAAAAAATTGATTCATGTTGCATAAGGTTAATGCAATATTTATTTTCTTTTAACAAGAATTTTTTCTTGCATTTTTAAATATTAATTACTCGATTACTATTTTGTATTTAATCCTTTTACAATATGTGATAGATCAAGCTAGTCTATCTCGTAGTTTTTTATTGATTAATTTATCGATATAATTAGAAAATATATATGTTGTACGTGTTTTAAAAGTATTTTGTTTTTGCACTTTTCATCATATCACAAGTATAATTGTATTTAGAAGTTACTGATGCCATTAAATATAATTAATGTGTCATTCACTGAATAAATTAAATTAATATTGTAGCTGTCTTAAAATTTATTATAAATTCCTTATTTTTCTTTTTTAAATAATTTACAATTTGGCATCGTATATTATTTTTATTTCCCATATGACAATTTATAGAATTTATTTTAATTTAAATAAATATGTAATTTTAAATACTAATTTCTAGAATATTAATGAAGAAGAGTATTATTTAAATTTATTCAAACAACCAAAATTATTTCATGGGCATCTTAAAATTCACCAGATTGAAGGACTTCTATGGATTAGAGTATGTATTTTGTTTATATATATATGTACACACATTTATATATTTTTAAATTTGAATAATCATTTTTTCAGACTTTGTTTGAAAATGGTTTAAATGGTATTCTAGCTGATGAAATGGGACTCGGTAAAACTATACAAACTATCGCTTTCTTTTGTTTCCTAGTAGAAATGGGTATATGTGGTCCATTTCTTGTAATTGTACCTCTGTCTACAGTTCCTAATTGGTTATCAGAGTTTTCTAAATTTTCTCCTCAGGTAAATAATTAAATAAATCATTTTAGTTAGTTACTTTTTAGATGTTTATATTTATAATTATTTTAGCTACCTACGTTAGTTTATCATGGACCACATAATGAACGCGCTCAAATTCGATCCAAGTTTAAAAATACTTTTAGAGTGAATAATTTAAATTGCTCTCAAATTATAATTACTACTTACGATGTTGTGCGTTTTGATATAAAATATTTAAAAAATATTGATTGGAAATATATTGTATTTGATGAAGGACATAAACTGAAAAACCATACAATTACTACATCTAAGTATGTAAAATATTATGTTTGTATATAATTTGATTTTTATAAAATTCAATAATTATACATTAATATATATTCAGGTGCATGCGTGAATTTCCATGTGACAATAAACTTATTCTTACTGGAACTCCTATTCAAAATGATATGGCAGAACTGTGGTCTTTATTAAATTTGTTAATGCCAAAAATGTTCGATAAATTGGAAGATTTTGATTTATGGTTTGTAATTGATAACTTTTTTGATTCTAATGACAAAATTGCTAGCATGGCAAAAAAAGATGAATTGTTAGATATCATGCTAAAGGTAGATCAACTTTATTTTAATTAAAACATATAGAAAATAATATTTAAACTGATGTTATCCATAATTAAAATTGTTTTAAACTACCAACAATTTAATACGGTTTTTAGATATTAAAACCTTTTATTTTGAGACGGGAAAAAAATGAAACTGATCTAAACTTACCACCAAAGAAAGAAATTGTTGTTTATGCTCCATTAACAGATAAACAACGAGAATTGTATACAGCAACATTAGATAAACATTTGGAAGTATTATTGAATAAAAAACGGGTATGTGATTTCTTTTATTTATACCTATTATTGATTATTATAAAAGAAAAATATTCTTTTTCATTTATAACTTTAAACTACTGAATATTAACAAAAGAAATATTTCGAAATAAATTAGATAGTAGATATTATTATTTATTTATTTAGCATTTTAGAAAATAAATTTGAGTATATGTTGAATTTAATGTAATTATCTAGTATTAAAATTTAAATTTTGGATATCTCAAATTATTTGTTCAAAGAAAATCCAATTTTCAAACCTGAGTTATTCATGTTCAAAATATTTTTCACTTTTGAATTTGAAAATAAACATAAAAGTCTAATAAAACCATTAATTTGCTTGCTCCGTTAAAAATTAATAATAATAATAGTTTTATATATAATTGTTTCATTTTAGGAAAATGATAATATAGAAGAAGTATTGTCTAAAAGAAAATGTGTAGAAATTATTAAAAAATACACTAGTAATGTTGCTATCAGACATGCACTACCAAAACAAGAGTAATTATAAAATGATAAAATGTTAAAAAGAAAAAGTAATACATATATATTAATTTCAGATGTGAACCCATAACAATTGCAACCTCAATAGTAATGCAGAATCCATGTGTGCAATTGAAGAAAATAGCTAACCATCCTTATCTTATCCATATGCCTATAATTACTGGAACTAATAAAATTTTAGTTGATGAGAATATTATTAAAGTTAGTGGAAAATTTCAGGTTTTAGATGCTATGTTACCAAAATTAAAATTGCTTGGTCATAAGGTAATTCAAATCAAATTAATAACAAATACAAAACTATGTTTAATATATTTAAAAATACTTATATATATTACATTTTATATAATTGTTTATAAAACTATCTAAAGGCCGCACAATAAAATATTATTAGTTAATTTTATTCTACTATAGTACAATATTTAATTTTAAATTTCAGGTGTTGCTATTTTCTACGATGGTGATGATATTAGATGTAATTGAAGAGTATTTAATTTTCCGTAAATATAAATATACCAGATTAGATGGTAGTATGGCAATTCAATCTAGGGTAGATTCAATGAACATTTTTAACCGAGATCCAAATTGTTTTTTGATGATATTATCAACACGCGCGGGTGGACTTGGTTTGAATTTAACGTCGGCTGATACTGTCATTATATTTGACAGTGATTGGGTATGAATCGTGTTTTTATAAACTGTAGACTGGCATTAACAATAATGTATATTAAGTATATTACCTTACAAAACTTTATACAAATTTTAGAGTACAACATAAATATACATTAAACAAATAAAGTAATTATAATAAAAAATTATTCTATAGTATATTTTGTTTTAGAACCCACAATGTGATTTACAAGCCCAAGATAGATGTCATAGAATGGGCCAAACTAAACCTGTTGTTGTGTACCGTTTGTGTTCTAAAAACACTATCGATGATAGAATATTGAATCGTGCTTGTGCCAAAAGGAAACTTGAAAAACTAATCATTGGCAGTGGTAAATTATGTTATATTATTTATTTAATTAATGTTTCAGTTTGGTATTTAACCTAGTTTAAGTTGGTAATTAAATATCTCTTATATTGAAAAAATATATTCATATTTTTAAAACTGAAGTGCGTAATGATACAGATTAGGTCGATACTACATTAATAAATTTAATTTTATAAATACCTATTAGAGTGAAATACCCTATGTGAGAATGTTGCAATTTTTGTTAACATTATTTGGAATTTATATTGATTTGATTAATAGTTTAAATATTTGTAATAAAATATAATAAACAGTTACATATAAATATAAGTCCATTGCAGGGATACATATTGCTTAATTATCATATAGATTTATATTGTAAACTTTTATTCTTAAAGCACTCAAATTGCAGATTTGAATTTAGTATAATATAAATAAAATTACATTACAAAATAACAAAAATTATTAAGTAGAATATGCTTTTTTTATTTCTATTTACAGATTGAACGGACATGATATTTACATATATTTTTTTCTCTATCTATCTGATGGCAATTGTATTAAAATCACACTAAGCAGAACTTGAATTATGGCATTTCAATTAAATTAGAGTTTATATATCAATTATGATATTCGAAAATAATATTTTAAAAAATGTTATACTTTTTGGGTAAAATATTGTTTGTTTACAAAGCTATAGGTGTTTCAAAAATTGACTTTGTAACTTTTTTAGATAATTTACATAAAATATATGATAATTCCAAAGGTATCCCTTCTAATTTTTTTACACGCTTAAACTCTAAATTTTACGTAAATCATTTAAATTCTATATAATGTGATTTATCTTTAGATAGTCATGGGTTATCAAATTAATAAGTATGATGGTGATAGTATGCGATTATCACTTATTTTCTTTTATGCTTAAAACTTTTATTTATTAATAATTCAACGAGCGAAAACTTTATTGTATTTTAATGTAATGTTATGAATTTTTAGGATCATTTAATAAAATAACAAAACTTACTGTAGCAGGAATAGAAGATTTGTTAAATTTATTAAAATCATCTGAATACAATAAAAAAGTACAGTCAAATGGATTCAGTGAGTGTTTTTATTTATTCGTTTAAAATGAATAGTCCGTTTTTTTTATACATATATTTTTCTTTTAATAGTTTTTACTGATGAAGAACTAGAAATTCTTTTAGACAGATCTGATATGCTCAATTCAACACCAAAAACAAATGCTGTTCAATCAGCTGAACATTTTAAAGTGTTAACTAATTCTTAAATATTCATACACTTTTTAATTAGAATTATGTATCTTATTAAAAATTATTACGAATATGGCAAAAAAAAGTTGTAATATATTTAATTTACATTAATTTTACTACTATTTTTATAAATACATCGTTACAAATTATTTGAATTTAATTTTTTTGTTTTTTCTTTTAAATATTCAAAAATGTATTAGATTAGAGATAACACTTGAAGAAAATGTATGCTGAACACATTATTCCTATTGATTTCAAGTTACATGAATCCGGGAAATAGTCCTCAGTACAGTAGAATATAGTCAGATGAAAGAGATAACCAAAATATGATGACAATTTTATTTTTAAAATGATGTATTTATGTAGTGTTAAAAACTTTATAACTGCAGTTGGTGAATGTGTGAAAATTGAATAACTACTTATACTATCTTATGTAGCTTTTTCTGTTTTATATTGATATAAAGAGAGGGAATTGTGTTGCATTATTTCCTTCCTCGTTCCATTCAAACTTTAATATAATGTAACACACCCTTTCTAGGTTATATTAAATAATTGAAATTAGAAGATAATATTGTAGATCGAAAGTATTTCACTTGTAACGGTCCAATCAGAAATTTTTAAAATAGACATTAATCCAATTATTAAATGATAAGTGAAAACGCTAATTAGACGCTCTAAAACCTATAAATATTAATATCCCAGTATTAATACAAAGGTTTGTGTATATTAATATGAAGTATTTAAAATGGTTTTGTTAACATTGAACAAAACATTTAAAGTTTAAAATGTTTTTTTTATTGCTTGTTAAATTTCAAGTATTTTTCATTTTATTTTTTGTTTACTTCATAGTTACGACACAAGTTCATTTTTAACGCACAATTGTCCGAGTCCGAATTTCGTTTATCGTTACCATTATAGTGTTATATTCTTATCAGCAATCGGATGATATCAGAAGTTAGTGGCTTTGTTGGATTCGTGGAATTCAAATTCCGCAATAATTTCAACAAAAATAACTGATCAAGATACTCCTTGATTATTGTTTGTGCGCGTTTTGTTGCCTACGATTTTTGAAATTCGACATGTTGCCAGGAAAATTAGCGTTTGTGACCGGTAATATATAAACTTAACGAAAAAAATCTATGTTTCGAACATGTATGTTTGTTGTAGGAGCTGGAGGAGGTATTGGTCGAGCGGTTTGTCGTCTGATGGCCCAAGAAGGTGCAACAATAGTAGCTACTGATGTTAATTTAAACAATGTACAGTCGACTGTCACAGAGCTAACAGGTAAAATCTACAAATTATAAACGATTGAAATTTTAAAAACAATATCTTAGGTGTTGGACATAAGAGTTATCAATTGGACGTGACTAATGTGGAGTCTGTGGACAATGTATTAAAACAAGTTTTTACCGATTATTCTGCTCCGCCGACTATAGTGGTGAACGCTGCGGGAATCACAAGAGACAATTTTTTTTTGAAAATGTCTGTGCAAGATTTTGAGAGTGTATTTAACGTTAACGTTAAGGTAAGATACAAAATATAAATTAGAACATGCAGTGTATGTAATTCGTTCGTATCGGTATTAATACTGTTCTTTTATGGTGAAAAGGGAACGTTTTTAGTTACGCAAACCATTTGTAACGAATTGGTTGAGAAGAAATTGCCCGGCTCAATAGTGAACATAGGTAGTATAGTTGCACAACGTGGTAATAAAGGGCAATGTAATTATGCAGCCAGTAAGGCGGCTGTTGAAATTTTTAGTAAAACTGTAGCGTTAGAAATGGCACGGTATATTGAACAATGTTTTGTACATTTTGTTACTCATTGAAATAGTTTTGCTTTACTATTGTAGGCACAACATCCGATGTAACACTGTGTTACCCGGATTCACGGTAACTCCAATGACTGACATTATACCTGATAAAGTGAGAGAATATTTCAGGTCTGTTATACCCTTGAACAGATTTGCTGAATCTGAAGGTAATAAATATGTTTTATATTCATTTATAAGTTAAAATTATTCAAACAAGTTGTTAAAATTTAATTATGAAAATAGTATTTTAACTGATATGAATACACATTGCTTCGTATAAATTATCATAATTTTAAATTGACTGTTTATCTGGTTTAATGTTTTATAATATTCATAATGGCATTATATAATATCATATTATCAGTGATAGATATTATGTATTTTGATCAAATTAACAGTTTTTATGAAGATTTGAAATTGAACGAATATTTTAGAACCAATATGAACATTTTTTAATTTTATGTTAATTTTTTATGTTTTAGAAATAGCTGAAGTGGTAACATTTCTGGCATCTGAAAAGAGTTCATATATTACAGGGACTTCAATTTCAGTTAGCGGAGGTTTTTAGTATTACAAATTTTATTAATTTGGCAGCAATAAGATAAAATAAAATGTGGTGAAAAGTTATATACAATAATATTATAGTTTTACATTTGGTTTATATGTTACAAAGATAAATATATATAATTGTCTGATTTTGATTTTTAAATTCTAACGATTTTATTTTTTATTTTCTGTTTTTATATGTGTAAGGTGAAAGCTCCAAAAAAGCACGTAATACTTTCTCGAAATTATTCTGTAACGATTTAATGAAAAATTGTATTTCGAGGAGGTTGAGAATTGTGTTGGTTTATTTATATATTATGTATACATTATATTTTATTGCGTAATTTTTATTTTGAATAAAAGAAAAAAAACGTAGAACAAGTCCCTTTCTCTACTATTATATAGAAATAAATTAATGAAATGTACTTCAAAGGTAAAAAGAACAAAAATAATAAACATACAAAAATGGTAAATTTCCCTTTATCATTGCGCATGATTTAGGATTTCAGTAGAACAAAAATAAGTCGAAAAACTAATGGTGTTAGTTTAGTTGTCTAATTTAGACTCCTAGAAAGTATATCGAATTTTGGAATAAGTTTAGTCATGTAAAGTATAAGTGTTTCTTTACACGTTTAAAATCTTATTTTTCAGTGGCATATCCAACATGTCATACATTTTTTACTTTTGACCAGCCCTCAATTTCGGTTGTATGACTCACTAGAAAACAATAAATCAGTTTTATTGTTTTGTGCGAAGCTTTAAAAAAAAAACATCGCGTTACTATTGTTAGAACTTGTGTTTCAAGTAATATTTGAACACGTCATACTCTCGATTTGATTATATAATTTGATTTGATAATTTAATTGTAACTCGTTTTTCGCCATTCTTTTTCCTATTTTTAACGCGGAACATCGAAAAAAACATTTTATTAATGTATAATTGCGTACGGCCATGATTCAGTGGGGCGTATAGGTATTTCTTTTTGTAGACGATTTTAAAACATACATAAGTGAGGCTTCACCAACGCCGTCATTTTTAATAACGTTAATTTATATATTATAATACAGTCGTGTATTCTCAATGTAAATATGAAAAAAAATTGATTTCACTCGACGAAAAACAGTTACCATAAGTATGCTACAAAAAAATATCGGACGAGAATTTATAATAACTAAATCGATACGACGGACGTGGAGGCCGAATACGCGAAATACGGGCCTTGCAACGGAAACATGTCCGCATGACGGATAAGTATATTATTCTATATTTTCGAAGATTATCTTCGCGGCGAGCAAAACCGCTTTAGAACAAGTCGTCGTCGGTGAGTATTCCGGAACGTACCAGTTACATACACGGTGTACACTATCCCTACGTTATTCACGGGATTTCGTACTAATTAGATTCATTAAATCGGTGTACGTAGTGGGGTCCGTAAAACATTTGAACGAAAAACAACATTCAGAGCCGTTTTAATATCTATTTTTTTATGCGGCGCATACGAAGACTATGGATAAATAGAGAGAACGGGGCGTGGGTCCAACGTAGGTATATACGTACATAATATTATTATTGTATATTATACTAGCGTACTGTAGTACGGCCCATCCCCGTTTGTGTGTATGGGTGTATATATATATATATATATATATATATATATATATACGATTTCCGGGACTCGACGACGAGGCGGACTGAGAATTACCATTCCAACGGAGGTACTTATCGCGTACTCATACATTACAATAAATGCGTGTGTGACCAACACGTGTATATATGTGTGGTATGTATACGCGTGTGTGTACGAGGACTGTATGTGGAAGAAAGATAGAAAATTGATCGGACGCCTCTGCCCATATATATATATATGTATCGCGTTTATATGGTTTATCCGCGGCACATCTGCGTCGTTGTACACGCTTTTGTGCTGCGGGACGAACGCAGTGTTATTTTTTCCGATCTCTGTGTGTCGAGTGGATGGATGACTGCGACGGCGGATTTGGCCGCAGGGTTGGGCGAAGCTGGGGGAAAGGCGGCCACTCGAGGTTTCGGCCGGTGCGACGGTGAAAAGGTTTTTGCGACGACATAGAGAGGAGAAATACAGGGAGAGAGAGAGAGAGAAAAACTATATGATAGATTTGCGAGAAAAACGAGGAAACCTTAAGCGGGAAAAAATACTACGGATATAAATTACGAAACGTAATTTTTTTTTTAAAAAGTTTTATACGTACAATTTCGAATTATTTTTATAAGTACGTTCATGTGTTCGACATAACGATCGATTGTATATTTCTAAAACAAGAAATACGTATAGTTTATAATACGAGCTTTAAAATATAAACTATTTTTCGTATTTCGTCGTATTATTTCCAAAGATCGTGTTACGATAAACGATAATAATAAAAATTATCGAGTTCGAAAATTGGTATTGAAATAAAAGTGGTTCGCGTTAAAATATCGATTTTTAATTTCAGGTCCTACAATTGAACGTGTTTCGTTTTGTAATGTATACGTGATTCCAAATACACGACACGTTACAATGAAATGGGAGAATGAATATAAATTAATTAAAAATATATTCGCGTAAGTAAAGGATTTCTCGATTAATTTAAAGTATAAATTGACGATAATCGGCGTAAGCGATGATAATTTGTATTTCCGCGCTCGAAAACAATATAATTTCACGCGTCTAATTCCATTTACATACTAAGGCCATGTTTTCAGAGTAAAATTTCCGTAAATAAATTAGTATATAAGAATGGTATACAAGAATCGTTTATTATTGATTTTGAGAAAGAATTTGCATATTTACAGTTTTATAAATGTATAAATATATATTCTTAAATAATAGCTTCGATGATATTGGTAATTAGGTATTGATTGTAAATTATATTAGGGCGAATATATCAGAGTTTTGGCGTTTTACTTTCGAATGTTTTATTCGGGTTCTGATCATCAGGTAATTTGTATATTCAGTATTTGAAAACCCCTATTACAATTAAACATATTTTTATGGATTTTTAAAATCCTTATTTTTCGAATTTATTAGGATTACTTAAGGATAACAAAATAAAATTGTATGGCTAGTCAAGGTTAATTTACATTGGTAACACATAAAGTATACAAACATAATGTAATTTAAAAAAAAAAAAGAAAAATAGAAATTGAAAATCAAATAATAATAAACGCCTTTTGTGCATATGTACTTATAGTAATAAACAACATATTTCAAATAATAATTAAAAACGCGGTGACAAAATTAAAATCAATAAATATTGTCGCGTATTAAATTAAATTGTTGACTCGAATAAAATGTGAATTTAATTTAAAAGTATTTAGTAACCTTGTATACGGTCCTAGATGTTTCTAAACTAGATGTTTCTAACTAAAAAGTATGTTATCGTCTTATGTATATATGATGTATGGGTGTCACGTTATTTTCCAATTTCAATTTATTCAGGTTAAAATTAATATTTTTTGGGTTCTACGTTATTTCAGACGATTCGGGTTTTTACGTTTTTAAGAGGTTTTTGAGGGTTTTATTTACACAAAATACATTATATATCACGAAGTATACATACGACGATATCGTATAATAATTAAATATTCTTAAAACGTTTCTTTTATTATCGCAAAATTAGGTAAGTGCGTAAATAATTTCTCTACTGGGAGTTAGAGACTTATAAAATGTTGATAGTAAACCGTGTTAGCTTAAGGCTCGTTGATGTAAATAGAAATACTAATAATACGTTTCTTAAGCACGCACGGTACGTATATATTCGCGCGTTAAAATTGATTAATAATTTCACTACTACCTACTTATTTGATAAAGATATTTTTGTCAAGTATGTACAAAAAATAAAAACTTCATTTTTGCAAATCATTAGTATATATAGAAATCGTCTTGTAAACATGGCACAACGACCGCGATTCGCCAAAATATTTTTGGACGTATAACAGTTGTATGGGTTGGGATTTTATCGAGTCTCTAGACATAAAATAGTTTTACGTATAAACAGATAAGCTATATGGGTATACAAAGTATTTTTACTGCGCCAAGTGAAAACACATCGCAAATTATTTTGTTAAAAATTTATTCTATTTTATATTCTGTACATTTTGTTGGCCGTCGTTTCTATTAAGTTTCTAATAACATAGTTACAAATAATTCTTACGAAATAAATTTTGTTCTACGTAAACTATAATTTCAAACGGTAATTACTATTATTTAAATTTTTTTTTTACGAATTTCAATATTACAACAAACGATTTTTTGAATTCAAAAACAATTTATAAATTATAATAAACGATTAGGTTCCCTGTTTTGAGTGTTTACGCGTGTTAAAAATTGAAATATAAATAAAATAGACGTTTCGGCGATTGTTTCGGTTTTTCTACTTGTATTTTTACGTGTTTCGCGTGCAAATTAATACTGATATTAAAATTTGTGCGGGTATGTTTGTCGAACGACAAATTCAATACAATTATTTTTATACACTTCCAGAAAGGATTAGCTTATTGACGGATAATATTTAGTGTTTATTGAAACGTCGGCCTGCAGTAAACACAATGAGGGGTCGAAGTCTCCTACAACGTTGCTTTTCGCGTGGAATACGTTGTATACGCTAATACATTATACAACACGTGCGGTAAAATATATACGGCATGGACGTGTGGTCATATGCACATGAACGGTTACCGCGTTAATGATCATCGCCATCCACGGCTGCTATGGCACGCCCAAAACGGCGTATTATAATATAATATGTACATATAATTACAAGCACAAAATAATATATATTTATACTTGTTTGGGTGCTTATGGTCAGCAACTGAGGCACCACACCTACTATACCATGGGTCTTATTTATATACATTTAAAGGTTTTACATTAGAACACGCAGCACGGTAATATGACATATTATACATCATTAGGGTAGTAAATTCGTATAGCAAATACATTTTGTTCTTGGATTATTACGTACTTACTTATGTAAAGTACAAATAGTATTCGTGTTAATATGATTTCAAAACGTTTATTTCCCATTTTTCGTCACGCATTTACTGTTGTTATACGGTTCTATTCTTCAGAATGTTATATACATTTACACCTATTGTTTGTTAAAACTTTTATATAAAATGATTGTAAAATATATGTAAATATAATTCAAGAATAATTTTCGATTGATAATTAGGTTGTCGATAAAATAATTAATACAACAAATCGTTTCATACAATGAAAAGTACATATATTATAAATAAATTATAATAATATCATAAATCTATAATATATAAATAATATTAATTAATATACGGTTTAAATTAAAAGTATTAATATGACTTAGGCATAATTTTATTTGAGAAATCCACATAACCTAAGTTTTGATAAAAATACATATATTGGTCTATTTTGGTTCTTGGAAACAGATATATATTTGGACAGAAATAATATTAATTTTCGACCGAATCCGGTACTTGTATTTTTATCCTTGGCTGGAACGAAATCACTTTATTTAAAATACGTATTATTATCGTGGGGCATTGGTGCGTTCAATTAAAATAAAGTCTCAATAGTTATATCTTACAATTTTATAGGAAGAAAATATTTAATCGAATTCTATAGATTTAAGTATACATTTTCGATAAGTTGATTACAAATCACACCATTATGAATTATAATATGTTCCTATAGTAATACATTTTTGCAAAAACGTACACTGTATAAGTGCTTTCTAATTGAATACACCCTCCACGATATGTACGGACTTGACGTACACAGTTATATATATATACGTTCAAATCGTGTCACCGTAGAAATAACACGCGCGAGAGGGGATGTATTTGTATAAATAGAAAAGTCGGGTAGTCGACAGGGGTTGCAAATATTGCCCTATGGATGAAGAGGGGCGTACATATTTGGAGGGAGGAGAGGCGAGTCGAAGCTCAATGGCGGAAACGTTTTAACGAGGGGAATTTTATTCAACGCGTAAAACACAATGTAGACTGTAGATGTACATCACGCGATGTAGTGTAGTAAATAATGAGTATTTAATAATTTCAAAAAAATGCTGGCAGGAATACGAATCAATACAGGAAGAAATATTGAATACCCATGCTATGTATGTATAAAAAGTCTAAAATGTCCATAATATATAATTTTTTTCCGAATACATTCGGTCTTGTATTTGAGTATATATATTTTTAAATGTATACAATAATATTAGAATATACTCGAATTCGACGAATTTATAGGGCTAGGATTTTTATTTTTTTTTAAATCTAAAATTTAGCTTTATTATAATACTAAATTAGATTTAATCGTCAGGCAGAGTTGGAAAACGTAATCGTTATATGTTTTTATTTTGGATTATTTTTAATGCATTATGGTAGCTTTTAGAACATTTAATTAAAAGCTTTTAATAATTTTAAGTGATTTGATTGTTTTAACATTTACCAATAAATACCATTCTATAATTAATATTCCATGTAGGTAACATTTAGATATTGTTTAATATATTATTTTTGAAATAATATTATTCTTTTAATTTGAATTAGTAACGAATTCGAGAGTTTTTAATTTGTTAATTTATGTAAATAAATCAATAAAAAGTAATTATAAGCAAAAGTTAAAATTATTCAGTTTGAAAACCGAATTATCGAAATATTTACGTTTTTCCGAACAATTTCATCTCGAATATATCAAGGCATTAATTTTTAAAGAATTTAAGTTAGAAATTTCTCTCTTCTACAACTGAATATAATCCGAATATATATTTATATTTTTGTAGTGACCCATTAAGTTGTAATCGATGCGTCCTATTGATATTATCAATACTCTTCATCCATATATCTACATAATAATTCGCGCGGTTTTTTTTTTGTACTTGATATAATATAGTTCGCCATCTTCCACAATACTTATCGTAATTTCTTACGAAAATAATATAATATCGAAATTAAAAATTTGAATATAAAGTACACCATATTTAATAATTTATTTAAAAGACGAACAATAAAAGTAAGTAGTAAGTTTACAATTATAATTTCAAATTATAGAAACTAGAGAATAAACAAATTAGCTGTGGTTTGCTAAAAAGAATACACATGTATAGTATTTTTGAATCGTTTTATTTATACAAATATTTTCATTTTCTTTTCTTAAATATTTCGAATAATTTTTTTCTACTTAAAATAATTTGTGTTCCGTTAGTCTGTTTATTCGACCGTAATTACTCCCAAGTATAAACGGCATTCAAACTTAAATTTATGAGCTAATAATGTTAGTCGATTTCAAAAATTTCATAAACAATATTTGTATTATTTTTTTTAATAACGTGTTATTTGTAGTTGGTAGTATGCAGATGTATTATTTATATCTCAATAAATGTTAATACGCCATTTTATATTTGTTTTACACAATATTTTTGTGTACGTTTACGGACTAGTTAACATTTGTACAGGGTGTATCTTATGGTATTGTATTTACGCTATTCCTAAATGATTACGGAGTAAAATAAAACGTAACTTCCATAAAATTAAAAAATACGCGTTTCTTAATTTTTTTACGGACAATATGTTCGGGATAATTTAAATTTTAAAAATACGCGAGCGTACCAATCAAAACAATTACTTTTTTCGTAAAATATAAACTATTATTGTTTTTTTTTTTTAATAAATTATCGTAGCGTTTATTTTTTTAAACATTTTGGTTTACTACTTCTAACTAATTGTGGTTTTTTAATAATTAAAAATTTGAATATATATAAAATAACCGTTTTTATCGAAACAACCGGAATTGAAAATTCATTTCATCGTTTCGTGGTCATTAAAAATCTCTCGTATAATGACGTAAGATACATCCTATGTGTGTACGTTATGCGCGTATTATACAATTATCGAAACGTTACTTACAAATATTTCCGATGAATACGCGCGTTTCGACAATAATAATAATAATAATAAGAACAACAACAATAATAATAATAATAATGATAATATGATTGAAAAGTTTCCGCGTGTTGTGGGGGCCGTATTATATATTAAATATAGTTGACGGCTGCCGTGACTGTGCACATAGTGCGCCAGTTCGTCTACGTTTGGAATATAACGTATGTACGCGTGTGTGTGTGTGTTAAAAAATACGTTTCATTGGGCATATCTCGACTGTCCATTAATATAACAATATTCACACACACGTACGCGCACACCGAGTCTTTCAATGAATCTTACTGGTTTGTGTGCATGTGTGTTCGGCGTATATACCAGTTTAGACGACTCCAATACTGTCAATCAATCGACAATGGCTTTATTACACCCGTATCCCTGCGCGCGCACTCGCGACTAACTATTGTGTGCTGTTGAATTTTTCCACGTCTCGTTTCGTCTCGGGTTTTTTCTTTTACGCTCAAGAATAGAATTTCGACGACTACGGCGACGTCGCGCGCGCGTACTTTTTAAACGTTTTATCGGATTCCAGTTTATTATAATATTATACCGTACGTCGTTTGTTGTTATTCCCAATATAGACGCGGAGAATAAAATATTACAACAATTATATCGTCACGAAACGGGCGCGCGCGTCCGCGACTCCGACGATGACGTGGTTTATACGACCGTACACGCGCGCGCATGTGAGACGAGGGCTCTTATTCGAATAGAATATATTACGTACGTATAAACGCTATTGCGGTGTAGAGTTCGTCTCCATGCGCACACACACACACACGCACACACACACATACATATATATACGCGTTATAATATGTTGTGTGTGTGTATGTATGTAAAAACTGTTGACCAGTAAATGGGGTAACTATTCGACAAAATAATTAAACGCCGAAATTGTTCACGTTACGAATTTGATTCGAAAAAGGAAAATTCATTTTAAACCAAAAGTCTTTCGTATTAACCGACGTTTGATTCCGAACGAATTTCGAAAAATGTTTCGGTGTCACAAGTTTTATTTATAAATACGTAATATTGGACGTACGGATATATTGTATACGATTAACTACAGTGATGATTTTTTCAAAGATGCGGGAATTCGAAAATGTGACTCGGAAATATAGCGTATTATTCGTGTAGTTTAGTGATCACGAGGAATTTTGACTTCTAGGCGTGCGTATTGTATCGTAGGTATGTTTTTCGTGTTTAAAGATGTCAAAAATTGTATATATACGTGATTGTTATAAACCCTTTCTTCTCTCCTTTTTGTCGTGGAGTAAAATTTGTTGGCCGGAAGCGTTTATCGGCACGTTTTTGTATATAATTATATTATACGGACAACGGCGAACGATTTTTCGATTTCCTGTTTTGCTTTTGTCGTCCAGCATGTATTTAACGCTCACACGTCTGACCCGTGTTACACCGGACATCGCGTCGACATATTATATTGAACGCACGACCTTTTATTGTCGGTTCGCGTATATATATATAAATTGTACGACTTATCGGAGACCTTACGAGACCCGCGACGAAGTTAACGTGCGACGATTACAATATAATACGTCAGCTTATAAATACTGCGCGATATAATCGTAGATGTGTACATACGTGTGTATATATATATATACATATACACTACTAGCTGTTGTGTGTCGACCATTCAACAATAATTTGGTTATCGCGATGTATTAATACACACACATACACGCATTGGCGTCGAATTCAGGGTGTATTTTGCGGCGTGACCTTTTTATTTTTCTCAGCGACGATTATTCGACATCGATTTTGACGTTTATATTGGCATTTTAAAAACGTCTTCGAGGCCACCTTAAAATACAGCCATCATTGAGCGGTAAATACATCGGTGAAAAAACGTCCCCGTGGACATTTGCACGTTCTTTGTGCAACTCTAAAGCGAAGTAGCGCGGTAAATTTTTTTATACGGTTTAGAAATTTTAAGTCGTAAGCGTATTTTTTAACGATATTTTACTACTGGTTCTAGGGAATCAATATACGAATCCTATTGATCGTTACATTTTTGGTTCCGTTAATTTCTGATCGTTTGTTTGGAACGCTTAAATTTATATAAATTCGCGGATCACGGTTTTTTGTAACGCGTTAAACATTATACATTATACGAATACGCGTAATAATTATCGATTATTGTTTTTACGTTATTTATGTTATAACGCCGCAATACGCGTTAACCGTACGGTTAAATATAGAAACGGTGCGTAGATTTTACCGTGTTTTGTAAGACCGCAGCGACCCGGTACCACGGTAGTTGTCGCCAGTCGTACTTAAGTAATTATATATATATATATGTACACATATATTATACGAACTACACGGGCACATTAATCATTTCGGTAGTAGACACTTTTCGACACTGGTGATAGAGGGCCGAGAGGGGTGGTCGACCTCGACGTCGCACGGCTAATTATTTCCACGAAAACGTTTATTTACGAGGTCGTCGGCGTACGAGACAAAAATGATCAATAGGCTTAGACCAAACCCTTTCCCCTCCCCAAAAGGGACTAACGCGTATTGTACACGCGGGCACACATGCGTGCCTGTACCAGGGCACACGCGACCTCTGTAGCGTGAAAGAATCGGATTGCAGACAGAATGTCTACGAGAGAATAAGTATCATTTAGTCACGTCGCGGTGTCTATGTGTGTGTGTGTGTGTGTGTGTGTGTGTGTGTGTGTGTGTGTGTGTGTGTGTGTGCTCACGTCGTAAACACATATGTGTGTGTGTGTGTGTATAATATTATGTTTGTGAATGATGACGATGACGATGATGATGTGTGGTGGTGGTGTGTGTTAGTCTATGCCTTGCATGCGAGGAAACGCGATGGTTATTCCAAGAACAAACATCCCACCTGTTCGTTAGGTCAGGGTATTTATATATATATACGTACTTATCTCGTGTGTGTGTGTGTGTGTGTATATGTATAATACGCATATTATACACTGTATACACACGGTTAAACGAAACCCACTGAAAAATTCCATTCACTCGCGTCTCTGTATAATATTTGTACGTGTATATTATGTACGAAGAACAAATATATATATATTTATGCTCGCGGGTATAATTGGTGTTAGAAGTTAGGAATTTTTCGTGTTCGCCGCGTATACGCGGTACTTGAATAGAAAAACTAGAAGAAAGGGGGTATATACTCGGGTATACTCGAAAAATAAACGTTCCCCTAAAAATTATTTACCCCTGACGCGTGTACTACACACGCCCCGTCACACGTCGTTTCATCTTTTACGTTGTCTCGAATACCGTATAAGAATAAGAACGCACCGCGCTCGCGTATCCGAATGATCACCGGGGAAACTCTCGGCTCCCCTGTTGAACGCCAGACGTTTTGTGATTGGATATTAACTATCGGTCGATATCGTGGTTACGACGACGCGACGACCGTTGCCGTCATAGATCCGCGCGGCTATTATGCGGAGTACTGAAATATCATACACGCCACCGGCAATGGTCAACGGAGGGGAGACATGGTCCGATTTTAGTCCGCCGCCCGGTGCGTTTTTATTCTGAAAATGGTATAGATATTTAAAAAACGTTATGAATCTTCGTGAACCGTAGTTGGCAATTCGATTTGCACGCTGAAACGTTACTGTTGACTCGGTATACGGGTTATCGATGTCCTACGGTGTTGTTCATATTGTAACACGCGATTTGTCAACGAGATTATCAAAAATAATTCGCGAACCGCTCGTTAATTTAAAAAACTATTTTATAAATTACGAACAACAAGTTTGTAGTATTTAATTTCGCCGAAAAGTGTGATAATCGTTACAATTTGTACAATTAGCGTTTCGTGTAAATAGTTATTGTTTTATAATCGATACGCAAACGTCAAATCGGATATAGCTACACACACTTCCGATAGTGTTCGTATTCCGTCGGTATTTTTTAATCGCCGGGTAAATAGCGCGAAACGGTATGTTTAATTGTTGTACCATACGTAAATATATACGTCGACGACATTTACATTTAAAACCGAACGTATTTTTACAAATCGAACGCCATTATCCTTTAAATAAATCTCACGCGTTATACTTCAGTTACGTTTAGCGTGTAGGCGAACTTGAGGCGTATATCGTTAGAGCGCGTGTACTTAATTCGTACATATTTTAACTGTATGTTAATTATACGCGTCGCAGTCGCTTAATAGTGCCGAAATCGTTCTATTCATTAAAAACTGGTGACATTTTTCCCGTCGCGTATTTCGTCATAGACAAAAAAAACATCGCCGCTTTAGGTTCGCTTTTTACGAAATTCGCGCCACGAAAATAAAATATACCCTCGTCGTGTATACCAATTCTTTCGCGTTAGCCGAATTTGTTTAGTAAAAATAGTACGAGCGCATTTCGATATCCGGAACTATACGAACGATATATTTTGAACGAAAAATCGCGACACCGTATCTGTTGGGTAAAACGTATACCAAATATATATATATATATATATATAGATACGTACGTATTTACGTTCCTCATTGGACGACGGAAAATCGATATCGAGTACGCGGCTGCTATTTGCCGCGTGCGTTCCGACTACTCGACGATTTTCAGCGACGGGAGGGAGGACCGTTCCGGGGCGCCGCCGCGGCGTATAATTACGTTGGCGAAAGGGATCGGGCTCGCTGCGCGTAGTTTACGCGTATATATATATATATATAAAATATATATTACGTAACGGCGACGGCGCGCTAAGCCAGTGGCGGTGAACTTTGCGGTGTCGTCGCTATGGTGATAAATTTATCGAGTCGAACTTGTACGTGTATATATACGTGTGTGTGTGTGTGGGTGGGAGTGTATCCGTATACCGTTATTTATACGGCGGTGGTGAAAACTCGGCGGAACGCGTTATTGGCGGGCCCGGTGGCGACCGGCGAGCGCGCGCGTCGGGTACCGAACGATCGAATATGTACGCGTCGAATATTATTCGACAACTACCCCGCGTTTTTTGTTTTATTACGTCGGCGAGGATTCGGTAACCGCGACGGTTTTCGGTCGCGTGTACACGCCGGTCCACAAACGCTTAACGAAAACCATTTACTCCCGCAAATTCGGTCCAACGAATAAATACCATTCGTCGTGGTTAATCGCTGCGCGAAGTTCACCGTCGACGGTTTCGACCATTTAAACGTGACGTCGCCAACGGAAACGTAGTACTAACTCGGTTAAATGGCAAACGGGGACGTTTTTACTTAATTCCCGTACGTCGCAAACGTAAACCGTTAAATCAATAACGAAATACGTTAGCTATTTAACCTACGAAGTTAAACCAAAACGGTCGAGTAGCTAAAAAAACGCGTGTTCTTTTAGGCTCCGGATTTATATATAGCACGCGTATAAATACCGCCAAATACGTTCAATAAATTACTATACATCCGAAAATCTCTTAATACCGTTTACGTATTTTTACGAAAATCGTTCGTTACAAAAATAGGCGAAATTAAACGACACGTTTAAGCATAATCCTGAACTGAGGATGTTCGGACAAATCCGATTGTAAAAATGTCGTTTTTTCCGTTCAAAAAACCGTTTTTGTTGTTGTTGACAATCCAGTGTTCGACACCGGACTCGAACCCGTCTGATTGGTTAATTAAAAAGCCGTATGATACGCGTTCGACGATAACACTTAACTATCGAGGATGTTTTCGAAAAACGGTATGAGATCCATCCGCGTGTGGACGAAATGAAAATGAAAAACGTCCGAAAAAAACACCCGAAGAAGGCGAAAATCGTTAGTATCGCGCGTGTGTATGTACGGAGCGGTAACGGCGACAATTATGTACGCGATAACGCGCTCGTGTCCGTGTATATTTTGATACAATATACACAGCGGTTATATATGTGGGGCGCCGAATCGGTAATTTGTTTTGCCCACACTCGGTGGCAGTACGCTCCCGTCTCGTCGATGGAAATAAACCGTGTAATTCAATTAAAGACCGATTAATAATTAACGGGGTCGCAATACGCGGGCGGCTACAGTCAACAATGCACGTGTTCCAAGACAAACAAAAATCGGTCCCGACAAAACGGATTCGGTCCCGCTGCGCTCTTCAAACACCGTAACGGCTACGACTCTACCGCGACGCCTTCACACGTGCTCGAATAAAAAAAAAAAAAAAGAGTACTCGTCACCGAACTTTTCGTCGACCGATTTCTATTTTATTTATAAAACGTTTCTTTTTGACGCTCTTTTTTTTAAATTAATTATATTTTAATATTTTCGTTTCTCTTCGCCCAACTTATTTTCGGATCTTCAAACGTCGCTTATATGTACAAATATATGCGTAATATGTACAATACACACATACACGTAATATACATGCACATACTTAATATGTATAAAGTAGTTTAAAAAACAAATACCAACGTTCGAGAAATATCAATTTTTGTATATTTATCGAATCGTTAATTTAAACGCGGAATTCCCAATTTTATTAAGGTTAACCAGACGTTCATACGACATTGTTTTCTTTATACCGCGATAATTTATCGATATTAACGTAACAAATAGAATAGAATAATTTGTTTAAATCGTAAATTAATTCCGTTACAAAAAAAATTTGTTTCGATTAATTTTGTAAATTCTTTATAAAATACGAACTATAATAACGAATACTTTTTTATAGCCAAATTATACAGTATCGAAAATGTTAATTTATATTTGAGTTCGAGAAACAGCGTATGTCTGGGGATTTTTAAACGATTTTTAATTGTTATAATATGGGTAAAATTAAATTAAAAATTCGTTTTCGTTCTATAATTGGGTATTATCTATAATTTTGTGTTTATAATATGTGTTACGACGAATTGTTGAAAATGATCGAAAAACGGAAAGTAAATTTATAGCGTAGCTATTAGGATTCGTATGTTATTCACGTCGAAACACATGTTATAGTGTTTTATAGGAAAGAATCGTCGTTTAAGACATTAACAGAAAAACAAAATTCGAAAGTCATCAACATCCGGACCTTCTAATTATTACACGTGTGGGTAATGTATAATATAAACGTCAAAACGCGTCTATAATAACCGACACATTTTGTTATAACATCGTTGGATCGGAAACGACGTATTTTTCGTACCGTTTTAGACCTAATAGTTGGGCGAACCGAATTTAATTTTGGAAAAACGTTCGACTTCGTTTACTTTTTCCTACGTTATTACGGCGCTCGATATTTGTATTTATACGTAACGTTATTTATTAGATCGGTAATCTTAGACATTTTAACGACTATATTACGCGTATTCTACTATATTAGACGTCTTAAACCTCAGAGGATTATAGAATTTTTTAACCTGTAAATATAGTTATGATATTACTAGCGTGCCCAGCGGATAGCCTTAACGCTCGGATTTATTCTGTCTTTCAAATTTAAATATTTATCGAATGTTTCGTACGGAATTTAACGACAAAAAATATATATTCGTTTTAATTCGTTTGTAGCGTATAAGATGATGTATGGAAACCGAAATATTTTTGTAACAAAACGAACGAAATAAATAAAATACGAGTTATTTTTTTTCTACAAGCGTGAGAGAACTAAAAAGGCTAAATGTTAAGCGAATATTTCGCTATAATTTTTTAAATACAATTCTTTAGTGGTAATTTGTAGTAGTTGAGCTTCAAATTTTTCGTTCAATCTTTTTCCGTACGACGTTAGTACATAGCGTCTGCGCTTATCGTATTGCTCTGTGGTAAATTTCGATCACGGTCACGTTTCATTCGATTACAACGCTTCGTTTACGACGTATCGGTGGTCGCGAAAAAATCGCTCGTAATTATACAAAAACTAGGCGCAGAGAGTCATCAACAAAAAAAAGGGTCTTATTCCACTGACTGACGCGCTTACGCGTAGAGGGCCGTCGAATAGCTCGAAATTTCGAGAAAAATATATGTCATTTCGGGACATTTCAGTAATAAAATTATATAACCGCGTGTTCCTAAATGTATACGCGCGTGTGTGAGAATGGATGAATATAAGGGATGAAGAGGATAGTCTTGTCAAACGAAACCCTGCGACACGTCGGACGACCGTATTATAAGTACGTACGTATATTTAACATATATATATATATATTATTCGCGCACGGCGGAATACCACATGTGTGTCTCTGGCATATACGGGCGCGCGTGTGTGCGTACAACGTTTACCGGATATTGGATTTTTTTCTTTTCTTTTTCGGCGTTTTGTGTGAATCGTGTCCCGTCAAAAATAGCCCGGTCGACCCCGGCGGTGCCAGTTATTCCTCGTCCGAGCGACCCTCTTCGTCGTCATCGACGTCGACACCCCCGCGGCCGTGTTGACCGGCCGACCGCTCGCGCGCGCGTCCGCCACCACCGACCGTCGACGCCGTAGCGAATGGTTATATTCGTGCGTGCGTGTAACGTTAAATATTATTTACGCGCGCGCGCGTTCGTCAACAGGAAATGACGGATTCTCGTCGGTGGCGTACCCTCGTCGACGACGTCCAGTGTCCGTAATTGGGAGATACGGTTCCCGGACGTTTTCCCAATATTTTCGCGGTCGGCCGTTTTTTTTTAATAAACACGCGTTTAGAAGACTGTTTAATACGCTCGCGATATTCGGTTTAGTTCGTTCGCCCGCGAACACATCGCCATAATCAGTGAATTCAACGTTTCAAATCGTCATTTTTGCCGATGTTAGTTTTGGTTCATATGCGTCACTCGTGGTTAATCGGTCACTATTTCTTAACTAGTCGTAAAATAAAGTTACGATCGTTAATCCCTACGGGTCGCTCAAATTAACAAATACTCGGGTAGGGCCATAACATATCGTACATTCGTATAACTCGAAAATAATATAAAACAAATTACGATTATTTCGTGTTTTTAAAAGGAAGACTCATATAGTATTTTATCGAATTATCGTTACCGCGTTATAATCGTCGAGTAGGTACACGATGACGTTTTATCGTTCTAAAACCGAAACTTGCGTGGCGTTGCATTATATAGAAATTATTTATAGATCGTTCGTAAAACTAATTCATTTCGGTTTTCGGGTAAACTATTAAGAACCGTCGGGCAACCAAGTCTCTAGTGTTCCAACAACTATTACTACCGCTTGGCTCTTTTCGTAAACGACTTTTGTGTACGTATAATATATTCTTCGCGTCCACGCGAAATTTTAAATCTAGATCCACACGCCCGTTCGTAGATAGACGGAATCTGATAGCGATCGATAATATATAACGTAGTAATATTTATGTAAACAAGAATTATCGAGAATTTCGGCGGAAACGCCACCGCGAGTGTATACACCGTTATAATGTGTGTATAATAGTGTATACACAACGGTTGCAATCGTTATTATATATTGTTGTTGCAGCCTGTTAATTACTCTAATAGCGGCGTTAAGACGTTTGTAGGTTTTCGCTTCCTTTTTTCGTTTATATTTCCGTTCGCCGTAGAATACGTATACTATTTACGGCTATTTCCGGTTACGAACTCTGAAATAAAACATCAAAGCGTTTAAAAACGTATTTCCGATATCGTTTCATGTTTGTCAGGCGTTTTTAACGATTTTATAATTATTTTCTTATAAAACCATTTTTAAGGGTCTTAAATTATTCTTACGCTTCGAAATTTATAAAAAAATCTCGTTACGACTATTTATATTCGAAAAGTTGCCTCCTGTGGTCGTAGGCTCAAGCAAGTTATATAGACGCTGGACGAAGATTAATAATAACAACGGACGAGAAATATTATGCGTCCGAGTTTCTATTACATTTGTCGGATACTCGTTTTGTTACAAAACGATTTTATTTCTATACTACTTGTATACTTTTTATAAAAAAATCAATTAAAAAGAATATTTTTATATCGCTAAATTTCGTATTAAAATATTAGATTACTAATTGAGTTTGAAGAATAGAATAGAGCCGACTTATTCACTGAATATATTAATGATATATGTAACTCGGTATTTATTTGTAAACGAACTTTGATCTATATATATATATATACACGTGTATATAATGAAATTACGTAAGTCTTATGTACCAAAGACTACTCTTTTCAAATTATAATTTCTTTAAATACGAGTTTATTTGGAAGCGTAACTGATAAAATAGCGCTATACTTCAATATTTGAAAATGGCATTATTTTTTTTTTTTGATATTAAAAACTTGTCCAATTACTTAGTCGATAAAAATGAGAAAAAATACGAACCGTTTAAATTTTAGTTTAGAAATGAGGCGAATTGCGTTAATTTAATTTTTAAGTAGATTTGGTACGGTTAATTTTATATTTAGGATCGATAAGACTAAAATTACTCAAATAAATTCAACTTATCCGAACTCGGTGCTAAAGATGTAATTATTTGAAAAAAAAAACAAATCGTATTGCGGCTTGAGCGCGGCACCAAAAGGGGATATGACTTTAAAAATCGTCGTGTGTCGGTTTCTTTCATCAATTCCAAAAAGGGAACTAAATAAAAACTAAACCAGTGACGGAACACGGTAAGGACGTTTTGCGTAAGTGTTGTATGTTCGGAATCGGCAATAGAAGTGGACGGATATTTTCGGCACCCGAATTGTCGCGTACGTCGCACGTTATACGTGAAGAACGCGGGGAACCGTGCGGGCCATACGATCGCGGTCGGTATTGACTTTTCGCGTTATGCGCACTCGTTCGGGGGCGGACGGTCGAAGGCGAAAAATGTATACCTCACGACCATATTACGCGTAATATAATACACGCGCGTATGTTGTACACGAACGATTTTACGGGTGTGTCGTCGGCGGCGTCTGTGTATGTGCGCGCGCGCGCGAGCGCGTGTGTATAAGCCGCAATTATAAATACACGAGCGACGAAGGGTGGCGGTATGGAGAGCGTACGTGTGCGTGGACCGATGGGTTTAAGTCCCGCGGGCGCGGAGGGACGAGCGTGGAAGGGCGCGCGAACGCGTCGCAATAAAGAGTATCCGATAATTGATATGCAAATAGTCGCCTCCGCGTACGAAGGGTACGTATAATATTATACGCGAGAGTGTAGGGCGTATATAAAACATTTTGTTTATCTGCGAGACCGCACGCAGACCTCGCGAATTATATACGTATATATATAAAATATGTATATATATATATATACATATTTCGGATTCGATGGAAAGGGATTACCGGGGAAACTCGTTGCAGTCGATCATTCGCTCGTCTGTATGTGTATATAACAATAATAATAATAATAATAATAATAATAATAAAAATAATAATAATAATAATAACAGCGATATATATGTGACGTGACGTCGTCGTTTCAATCCCTTTCTCTCTCTCATTCATATTTTCATCTCGCCGTCGTCGTTTACATACTTATATCTCGCGTATTTTGACCTGACAATAGACCACAACCCTTTCTTTCGCTTCGTATCGACGCGTTTACGCCACACACGACACGCGTATGTTTTAAAATTAACGAATTTATTATTATCGCGTTGTTACGTAATACCGGTGGCGAGTATGCGCACCGGCGGTGACGCGCGCCTGACAAAGCCTAAACATTTAACGTGGTATTCGTTGGCTGATTCCGAATAATTCGAAATCGGATTCGTTAATAATAATTTGTTTTTGCACGAAATTCGAATAAAACGTGTTCACGTAAGAACGCGTACTACGGTCCCGTTTCGATAAATAATTGAAAAAACGATCGAAAACGAGCGAGTTAACGACAACGATTAACTTTTAATTCCTTCTGATTCTCGTTCGCGAATTATAAACGTAAATATTTCGTCAGAAAGCTCCCACGTACGTTATAATTTAGTCTCCCGATTTTGGCCTAAACATTATCCGTCGTATTCGTTAACTTTATTATAAACTACGCGAAAAGCGTGGCTCCGGAATCGTTCCAACCCAACGGTCGCACGCAAAATTCGAAATATTCTTTATAATACACATTCGAAATCTCCGTCTCGGTATAATAACCCATTCCGAACAGACATTCGCGGCGTCTAAACAACGGCTCGGCGGTACCTTTTTTTAAAAAAAAATATTTAGGTTTTTATTCGGCGACAGGGGGTTGGTTATAAGTGCGTCGTATATTATTCACGTATAAATGTATTCAACGTCGTCGCCGCCGCCGCCGCGATTTTTATTCGAAATCAGTATCTGACAAAACGTGCGCGTGCACACACACATTTATGTATATACATATTGCAGCGAGCCACCCGCGCGGTCGGCTTTATTCAAATCACGAAGAAATTTGAATAAAACTTTTTGCCGCCTACGTTCCCTCATGCATAAAACCGACTTTAAAACTATGTATATATATTCGGCCGGTCGACTCCGGCGGAAGAGCTTTAACGCTGCAACGGCAGAAATTAGCATTGTGTTTACGTAGCGGAGAAGTTTGAAGGCCGCGAAATCGCTCTAAACCGAAACGCGGAAGGAAAGAAGAACGCGAACTAATTCCTCCCTCGTAATAATTACGCTCGTAGGTTATTTTATAAGCGTAAAATAAACGTATAAGGTCTTAAAAAGTGAAGAAATTCGAAAACCAGGTAACGATTTTTTTCTTAACAAAAAAGAAAGTGAACGATATTGTGGGTGGTATAATCGGGGAAAAATTTTTGTATTTTGGCGCCTGTAGTTACGCCCAAAATGCAGACTTTCGCTAACGCGAACATTATTATGCACGCCTTGTCGGCCTCAACCGACAAAATGAAAACGAAGAAAATCGAAATTATTTATCGAAGTTTTCGACTTTTTGGTAATTGAAACGCCTACAATAACGACGTACGATTTTAGCTTCCCCCTCCCCCAAATCTCGAACACTTTTTGCACCATACCGCCATTTTTAATTCGAGCAAATTACACGAACATATCGCCAACGAAAACGTATTCGACCCTACATTTTTTTTTATAAACTTTATGTATTTTAATAAATTATTTTTCAAAAACAATCCCAAGAATTTTGAAAAAAAAATTCGTTTAAAGACGTATTAATACGTGTATTATGTTTTATTTTAATTACGTTTTCCGTAAAAAATTGTCTCAAACAATTATCATATTAAAGCGTCGTTTGCCAAGAAACACATCGTATAGTACAGTATATAGAGGTATACTTGGTGTTTCAATTACGATTGTAAATTCTAAGGACAATTTATTTAAGTCGAAGAAAAAAAGCCGCGAATATGGATAATACACGGTATACGATGTTATAATTTTCTTGGTTCGATTCATACTTTATGTAACCGAACTACATCATTCGAAACTTATAACATCAACGCGGTGAATTAGCACTTATATTATTAGTTATTTTCATATTAATTCGAAATACTCGAGTTAATTTTAATATTTGAATTACGTCATTTCGTGCATTCATCGAACGAATTACAAAAGTTAATAAGTTTGTACTTTTGATTTAAATTTATTTATTAAGTTAACGATCACCCTCGTTAATATTATAGCGAATTTTGATATTTTAATAGGAGGTATTTCTGTGTGAACTCAACTTAACGAGTCCAAAAAATTTCGCCTTAATTTCTCTAGCTTTAAACGAACAAACGAAACGTTAATTTGACCCATCGGTCTAGGTGGCCTCACCCATATATTACTCATAGTTGACTCTACGATGGGTGCACTCGTCGACACTCGGAATTTTAAAAAATCTTGGTAGTGGCGGTAATATTGTCTTTCAAACAAGCTTTTCGTCCACTCGAGTAAGTCGAAGATTCGTGTTCACCAATACACGCCGCTACTGCGACACGATAATTTTAGATATTGTTTAAAAAAAAAATGCATTTCTCAACTCTGAAGTTTAACCGCGTATGTACAATTATATTTTGATCTCTATAACTATTTGTCAAAAGTGTGTTTTGGCTACCGATATAACATTTATTTGGACGTATCCCAATGTCACAAACGGTTAAAAAAAAACTGTTGACAAGTGCAATATGCGCGTGGCGGATGATCTAAATATTGTTTGCGCGCGGTTTTTTTGTTTTCAATAATAATAATAATATAATTATAATTAAATTCGACAATTGGTCGACGAAACAAACGTACTAATTTCGTCGAATCCAATAACAAGTTACATCCAAATTGGCTATTGCGCTTAATTTTTTGTAAATCTTTTTAAAAATAATCGTTATTCCTCTAAATTTATTTATAATTCGAAATAATGTTATCGATACAAATCAATCGTTTAACGATTACAGTTTAGTATATTAAAAAGAAAAAAACTACAACTAAAAAAAAGACTAATATTAGTCAATCGTTTTGAAATACGTTTAAAGGTTTGTTTTACATCGAATATCGCTACGATAACGAACATTAACGATATATTTTTAAACTATATTTAGACTTCTTTCGCGGAAACTCTTTATTTACCGGCGTAATGTATCTATATTTTAAACAAAACTTACGCTCCCCGCAATACACAGTTTTTTTGTTAACGATTGACTAAACAGTTCGAAAAAGTTCGATATGTCGTGTCGCACGATTTATTATAAACCGCGCGTTTTTACGGCGATTTGATGTCCGTGTATACCGTACGCGCCATAATTCACGTTATTTTCAATATTCGAAATAGGACGGTGTTTAAGTACAAACTCGCGTAAAATTACTTTTATTAAACTTCCCTGAATAAATATTTAAACTTAGATCGCCGCGACTAAGGCACGGAGCAGCGAGCGTCGGCTTATCGGTAAAAAACGTCCCCGTCGACCCAGTTCGTTACTGTACCGGAGATGTTAGACAGTAATTATTGTACTCGGTACACGACAATTGGTTAGCGCACGATTATTATCGTTTATGGCCGTGTGTTTTATCGTAGATCGTCGTCTATAGAGGATCGTTGGTTGCCGGTAGATCGCAGCCGTCGATCGCGTTATTCCGCCGGGTATATCGCGCGTGAATCGATCGGCCAACCCGAAAATGGCATTTCGCACAATCGTATCGTCACTTTTCACCACCGTTGTTCGGGAAGTGGGGTGAATGGTATACAGTCCGAACGTATAACACGTGCGCGCGTGTATGATAATACGCCCGATTATTCGTTTATTTGATATATCAAGAAGTCGAAACACGCCACGTATGATATATGTAACAGTAACGCGAAAGTTCGCGTTATATCGGTAATATATCGGATCGATCTAACCTTAGAATATCGTGTTTTGTTGTAGGCGCGGTATTAGCGGTTAGTCGAGACGTTTTTCGTTCGTTTTTAATTCGATTTTAACGAATCCTCTAATAGACATTATACGTACATAGCGTTAATTTGTATTTAGGCTCATGCTAGTGTATTTTAAAGTACACATTGCGTTTTGTGAGGGGAAAGACAACCTAATCTAACCTTTTTCTTTTTTTTTTAGATGGTATCGGCAATACACTCACTGAACCGGAATGCCTGAAGGTAGCAGTATTTCGGACCAGTGAGTCGCCATCATTTATTGCAAAACAAATGAAAATACGATGGTTTACAAAAAATGATCATCCTTAATGGAAAAGGCGAGAATCGTGAGCTATCCCCGTGTTGTTTTACAATAATTCTTAAATACTACGACTTTTTAAGAATTATCACATGAATAGTGGATGGTGACGGGAACTTAACCTAACCGGGCCTAAATATTTCTAATTGTCTCCTTCAAGACAGTCAATTCGTGATATTCGTCGCAGCGTACTATTCGTTACTTACGTGACTGCGTCTTAAATTTAAACGCGTTTCGTTCGACAAATGTTCAACGGAGACGATGGGACGCGAATTACGTAAATTTAATATAATCGAAAATGGGCGAAATCGATTCGCACTTTTGGTCGCTAATATTGAGTGAAATGCCCGAAACATTTTACCGATTTTTAAATCGGTAAATTAAACCGAATTTAACAGGTTAATTTAAAACTGGTTTTGAGCGTTAAAGCTTTTAGTTTTTAAATACTTTTTCAGCACGCGAAATGTGTTCGTAGACGAAATAATAAGAAACGTCGCGTCGTTGTAAAATCGATATTACGTTTCGCCCTAACTTTGAATATAATATACCGAATACGAGCGACGGAGGTAAAACGTATTACACTCATAAGAAATGTAGAAACGAGCGAAAAACTTTCTAAAAAAAAAAAATACTGTACAACGATTATTCGTATTTACCGAAATAAAGCGCGGTTCGTGAAAAAAACATTCGCCGTTTGTGTATACGAATAAACGTATCCGTTCAGGGTGGTTGGGTTATTCTTCTTTTTTTAAAGAAAAACGTTTTTATTATCTACCGCATTAATGTATGTACGTATTCCAATCGTCATTCCATACCGGCGGGTGGAGGGTGTTTATATATTTTTATATACAGAGTGTATCATAATAATACTAGTAAACGTTATTTTATTACGATATATATAAGTACACGTATTCACTCTTTGCCGGTAAGTCCCGCGGCGTATACGCGACACGCGTATTATTATTATTATTGGTATTAAATTCGTCGCATGTGGCCCTTTTTTTTATACACGCGCGTATATGCGATATAATACGGAGGGTAGTAGTTAAGGAGACTCGCGTATTAGCTTGGGTGTATGCGTGCACTAGTAAATACACGGACGAGGCGGATTAAATTTTATTCGGTTCAGAAGCGTATATATCGCACATACGCACATGTGTGCGTGTATACAAAAATGCGTTTCTTCACGTGCACTCGCGACTGTGTACGTACGGCGAGTTTTCGACGTATGTGTGTGTGTGTGTGTGTGTGCGCGCGAGTGTATTAAATTAAATTCGCGGGCGTGGGGACGTGCGCGGCTAGGACGACCGCAAAGCTAACGGGCGTGCGATTATTGTTATATAGCGTTTATTATTGTACGAAAACGTGGAAAAAGGTCCATATTTAAAGCGCGACGGTGATTTTCGTTAAAAAAAAATTAAATCTCCCGTCGACGACAATGACGAGTAAAAAAAGAGAGAAAGATGCGCGAGTTGATGCGAGGGCGAAAATAACACGTCGTCGCCGCCGCCGCGCGTCTCTTATCCGTCTCGAATCCCCTGTGGAATTTCACCGTGAACATAATAATAATACCAACTACGTGTGTGTGTGTGTGTGTGTGTGTGTGTGTGTGTGTGTACGTGGCTAAGAGAGAAAATCGTCGGAGACCACCACGGTAGTGGTACGCTCTCGTACGCGCGCCCGTTTATATAACATACACGTTGCACACACATAATATAGATATAGAGGCGATTCGGACGTCATTTCGAGTGGCCATTATGCGTTATTTCATTATTACACACACACACACATATACAATCAAATATATATATACACGCGTATTGTCACCTGCTGCCTCTAAAAACCTAACCGCGAGACGTTGTCTCCGCCCCCCGGGTGATAAAATTCAAATTTGACCCGTCGTCGCCGCCACTCGTGTGCGCCCATTATGATTCACAAACGCATACATACACACACACACACACATACATAGAGGTACCTATACAAACGACTTGTACGCGTGTATTTATATTATTACAATATACCTGTAGGATGTGTGTGTGTGTGTGTGTGTGTGTATGTATGCGTGCGCACACCGACGGTCCAGGGATCTCTGTATGTATACGTGTATTATTTAAACGAAAGTTCACACGACCACAATCAGCTGCTGCAATGTGTGTACGAAAGAATGTGACGTACTCGACGTCAATCAATTTTATATAATATATATTTCGTTTCATTTCTTATATATATATATGTATGGAATGCCGTCGTACTTTGTCTAGTAAATTTGTTTGCGTGTTTACGTGTTACGCGTATACGCGATATGGTTGATATTTACAGATATTTATTTATGTTTTTAATAAGTCCACCAATTTTATAACAAGCCGATAGGTATATATAATAGATATTGGTTGATAAAATCCTAAAACATTTCACTAGTACGCTTTACAACGCTATTCACATCAATCGTTGTTTTACAATAAATGAACTTCTCGATTCAATTGCCTGTATCCGTTAGGAAATAACATTCGTGTAAAATACCGTGCTCTTTAAAATGATAGAGAAATTTCGATTTTTCTAAAAAGGAATTATTTAAATAACAATTTTGTAACGAGGAAAAGGCGAACGGCTGTTAGATTCACATTTGCATACCACGTATATATTCCCATATACTGTCTATATAAGGTAAGCCGATAGTAAGGTAAATGTATATAGTTTAAACGGCGATACCTCAGTCTAAATACGCCGCGGGGTTAATTTCAATTCTTACGTTATCGATTGAAATGTAAAACTGGTTAGCGGGCTTCACAGATGTTCGGTGGAATTACTTAGAGATTTTAACGTTTTATTTATATTTTGAATTTTGAAGCGACAATAAGCGACTATATTAGAAAAATGATTCTAGGCGACGTTAGCGGTTTATCGCGATTAATTGAATGTCATAAATATTCTGAAAATATTACGCGTATTTTTGAGTTCACATTTAATATCGAGCTTTTCGAAGAGTACGAACGTTTACCGCGCTTAAAATTAAAACGTCAAAAATTATCGGGTCGATCGACTACTCGGGAAAATCGACGAACGTGTCGAAGTGCCAACTGGATATAGTTTTTAAATCGAAACGTCACTCTTGTCAAAATTTTTTTCTACGCGAAACGGTAGGAACAAAAAATACGTCGTCGTAAAATCTGGCCATAGGTGTCTACATAAAATCGTACATCACCTCTTTACAACAAGGACAATGTTGGGTTTCGAATAGTTATAGCGTTATATATGTATATACATCTATACGGGAATGTATACTATTTTCTAAAATAAAACGTTCGCCGACAACAGTATACGTAAAGTAATAATATACGTTTTATACATTAACCCGACGGACGTATTTGTGGCGGTGTATAAATATAAATAATATATATATTACGAGAAATAAGTGTATTATTGTATATATACGAGTAAACGACAATGGGAGGGAAAAATTAATCGAACGGAAAAGGATAAAAAAAAATCGCCTTCGTTCGCGGTACCTACATACATTATATATATATATATATTAAAACGAAAAAGAACGTCGAGAAAACATATTTCGGCAAAAACAACAATTATTCTTGCGACGGATAGTATGTACATATGTATATACACGTATCGTTCGACATGGTAAAACGTATTATACTATATTGTACACACTTAGATTCTTCTGCAGTATTGTATATTATATACCGCGCGATAATATAATGAAGTGCACACATATTATTATTATTATTATTATTACACAATAGGAAGGGAACAAAAAAAAAACCTCCACTATGGCGCTGTGCGCGAAAAGGTGAATTATGTCCGATTGAAATAACAAACCGGCCATTAGATTAATGCGGCGGAGCTAAGTACACATGACAGCCGCCACCGCGTATATATAGCACGCCGATGCCGAAGGGGTTCGAGGGGGACGAATGGGCGCGCGTACGCGCGCACACACACACACACACACACACACACACACGCACACATATTTTAACTGTTAGTCGTATATATATATATATATACGTACACACTCGCACGCGCGTGCACATACAATGAAAACATCGTCCCCCGGAGCGTACATATATATATATTTAAACGGCCAATTTCACAGGCGTCAAAGCAAATAAAATGGTAACCGATCACACATACACACATATATATAAAGGTACATCCCTTTGGCCTTTTTATATATCGTATTTTATATATATATATAATATACAGCGGCCATCATTGCGTCGGAACACGCTTTTATTCTTTTATATATAATTAGGACGGGAGACTTGTAACGAGGATAAGTGAGCGTCGACTATAGTTATGTACAATAATAGTTAAGCTCGAGTTAATATGTTAATTTTTTATCGATTCGTTTAATTCGTTTGTTGTACTTGTTAACTTCTCGTCGAATTACGTAGACGATATATTTGTGAACGAATTAGTAACATATTTTTGTTGAAAATGTAATTTAAAACGAAAACGTAAGTGTTTTATATACAAAATTACAAAACACAAAACGAAAATAAAATTTATTTTTAAATTTACGGCGAATCCAGTTAATTTTAATTTGTCATTAACGTTTAACTTGAACTAGTCGAGTCGTATGTTAACGAATTAATTAACCATTTGAAAAACGGTTTATATTAACCTAACAATATTTTTTGTTAATTGTTTTTGTTAGGGCGATAAAAAAATGTCGACGATAAAAAAATAAAACATAATTAATGGCGATTTTTTTAATTTACGTAATACACGGCAAAATATTTATTAATTTCGTATAATAATTAAAAAATCTTACAATATCATTACGGCACCAATACGCTTCGCTCGGAACTAAATTAAAAAGTGTACACGGATGAATATAAAACGTGATAAATAGTTATAATAAGAGATAATGGAAACTTCGAAATACCAATCCTCGCCTCTCACCCTGCTGAAGTATTGTCAAAACTTCCACCGGTGGGCCTAAGTATTAAAATACACACACACATATATGTGTGTATAGATAAAAATACACACACGAGTGTTGAATACGTAATTATAAATCAATACACAATATTGTATGACGTGGATCTGTGCTGCAGGAAATCGTATGAACGAAAACATAAATATAACGCTATGAACTATAAGTATATTATATATATATATCTGCACTATCATCGTGTAGGTTAAAACGATCTTGACCACGTTTTCAACGAGACCGGAAATGTCGTATTCGATTTCGGTTTGTGCTACAGCGGTATTTGATTCCGACGCGTACACACTATATATATATATATTAATACGCAGTGTACAATTTAATTGCTGTACATCAAGATCAGGTACATTAACTGGTTTTTTAAATAGTTAATGACAACAATTAAATTGAAGTTAGAAGTTATGTATATTTTAATTTTAGTTAATTTCAAAAGTTAAGAGTTAATTTTTAAAAAAAAAAGTAACTCGACGTAGTTAAAAATTAACGTTATCTAATTGACGATAAAAAAAAAAACAAACGGCATCCTCGATAACTCAACGAAACGTAACGTATAATCAATACGATAATATTTGACGTCGTCGTCAAGGTTAATTAAAATTTACTCGTCAATTTAACTTACCGCGGGTAACGCCCAGTGGTACTGTAAATAACGTAAACGTTTTCAAGTCGTTAAAATGGCAAAATTATTTTAGGGTAGTCAGAATTATTTCGGAAAATACGTAACGATAAATTTGTATAGTTCCATAATAAACAATAACATTTGGGTCAGGTTTTGCCAGGACGTGTATTGAACCGGCCGCAAATCGCGGGGAAAAAATTGCGAATTTTGGTGTTCGGGTTCGCTTTTTAATCGTTTTATTTCGGTGTTTGAGTCTAACGTAAAGCACGCATACACACACACATACACATTTATCTATATATATAAACATAAACCTACAACGATGGACGAACGGGCTCGGTGTTTCGTCGCGGGAACGGGCCGGCTTATGTACGTTGTTTCCATACGGCTATTATTACGCGCGAGCGAACGGTCGTGGATATTGTAAATACTTTTCCGGGTGACGACGATTAATAGAAAAGCGCGCGGCGGATAGAACGGTCGGTGAGAAAAGTGAGGGAAAAAATGTCGTCGGACAAATATCCTCTAGTTAGGGGGAAGACGACGTGTCTATATACGCACGTAAAATAAGCCGCCGGAGACCATTAATCATTGTACGGGCGCGAGTATAATATATATATATATATATAATGCACAACGAATAATACGCGGGCGCGAGTGAGCGCCCGCCCGGTGGAAACAATAATTTGTCGACGCGTATAAATACTACAGACCAGGAGGTGTTGAAACCATGGCGACGGTCGAGTTGACAGACGGCAGTTGCGTTAAATCACGGCGAGCATTGTTTTTTCGTATTTTTTTCCCTTCCCGTCCCGCCCGCCCGCCACCCGGTCGACCACAGCAGTTAACTAGCCCCTTTTCGCCTTCGAGAAAATCGTCGAATAAAGAAAACGAGACGTTAAATTTAGTCGTTTATACCGTCCCGTATTGAGCTCCGCACGATGCGGTGCTGTCGCCCGGCGTTATGTATGTAACCGCTTGTAAATCCATTTGTCGTTGCCGCCTCCGCTACCGCGGAGTGGTTCACACGCGCTGCTATTCAGGCGCAGATGCTCGTATTATATATATATATATTAGACGTCGTCTTATACCTATATTTGTATATTACGTACTTACGTACATACACGTGACGTGCGTTTACAGGGCACGTTCACGGGCCGAAATTGGCAAACTCGAAAAAAATCGATCGTGAAAACGAGAAAAACGCCAAGATGTAAACGCGTATATATAAATATATATAAAATACCTACAGACATTACACATAACGCCGACTGATTTTAAGAATAAAACATATTCGCTTTTGATTTCGATATTGCCTAGGCGGCAATTTACAACATTTCTAGACTTCGTACATAATGCCATGGGCAAAGTCGACAGTTAAATTTATTCGTTAAACATTTTTTTTATCGTTCAATTATTGTTTAGACGTTCAATATAATATACGATAATTTATTAAAAATACGCACGTAGTTTAAAAAATATTGGGGACTGTTTAATTATTGAACAAAGCGATTTCGGTTTTTAATTATGTCGGCTATTAGGTTTTCGGATTTTATTTTTGTATTACGTTATATCCAATGCCATATATTCCTCTCTATTTGTAAAAATTTAATTTAGGATAACATTTTTGTAAACCCTTATCGTTAACAAACTCAAAAAAAAAAAAATAAAAGATAAACAAAAGATTAGTAGGCAATACTTTTCGGAGTTGTTGATACCTTAGTTTAACGATTTTTAATAAAAAGATAAGGCGCTAATTGGTATTATTATTTTGTTTTACCATATTACCCATTCGACATTTGGCATTACAAAAAACCTACCGTATTAATCATATTGTCGAGAACATATACATTATACGTGTTACGATACTACTGAATATTAGTTATTATTTAAAAATATCGCGTTCGCGTCGTACTACGCGATTTATACATTTTTCGCGAATTACTTACATTTGTTTACTTTTATTTATCGAAAATATCGAATTTCGTTATATTTTATATATATATAAAATTGCAGACCGAAAACTGCGCCGAATGACGTCAATCACACCCTTTCGACGAATTAAGTCTATTCTTTTTGATTTCTCATTCGGCGCGCGCATCCATATATTACATAGAGCGCCCGACCGTATTTACGAAAGTAAATATTATTATATTTACTTATTTATATTAAATTGTTTTAATATTACGAAATTAATATTCGAACAGGTTTAATTTTACAAACGTTCGGCTCTCGACGTAAAGATTTTCGTATATAGATATTCGAAGAGATACATAGACGCGTTTATTCCCGACTGTCATTCAGAAAGTATTAATATTTCGTCGTATATTCGTTAGTAAAACGGAATTCCAATTTTCTATATATTATAATATCGTAAATGTACGAATATTAATAATATGTTCGTCAAATCTAGCGCAAATAATCGTCGTGATCTTGTACGAAAACGTTTTCTTTTTATATTTCGTGTAAATATAACGGTATAGAATATATGCGCGCACGACAGTTACGTTATAATCGATTTTCTTATTTTTTTTCACGAAAAATTGTGTTATCGGTCAGCTAATGTATTATAAACTACATATTTAACCGAATTTTTTCTATATCGTTTCATCGGTCGGAAATCATTTTTCGAATTTAACCGTTTAACCCGGGAACACTCTGTAGGTATATATATACTCACTTTTGTTTCCGACAATGCCATTTTCTGGGTGCGCGCGCGCTGTTGAAACTTTCGCGATGCAACACAAACAAACGGACGAGAGGTTATTAATTGCTTAGGAGAGCTTTTGTTGTCTTTAAAAACATTTTCTGTGGAACGATGACTCGCGGGTGGGTAGTCTTCCTATATATCCCCTCGTTCCGTCTCGTCCGCCCATCTGCACCGTCGAGGTCGACAGGGTCTTCGTCCCTTTGTTTCTCAGGCTTTGTACGTGCGCACATGACGTACATATATATATTTTTTATTTTTTTTCTCCAATTCAATCCCTTTTTGCGACGCAACCCCCTGGAGCCATTCTTCGTTGTTTCGTCGTTACAGTTTTTATGGGTACTACGACGCGACGACGGAAGACAATCCGAACGAAATAACAAATACGCGATTCCTTCATCGCTCCTTCTATCCACGTCGATGTTACCCCGCTAATCAATTCCGCGGATATATAATGTATAATGTATATGAAATATGTTCATATTTAATGTATACAATCACGAAGTCGGTTAATAAAATATATCTTTATTTTACTTATAGCAAGACGGTCAAAATTACGTTTTATACTTTTTCAACTTAAACGTTTAATTTATCGTTTTTTTATAACCAATACTAGTCATTGCATTACACACGAGCGAGTGATTTATCGATTTTCTAAATTTAACTTTATAACAGGTTGTCATTTTCCCAGCGATTGACTGGAGTATAAGTACGCTCTTTGGACAATGTTTTTCTACGGAAATGTGGAACGATAATAATATTATTGAAATTATCTCAACAACGAAAAGGTTAAAATTGTAAAATTTGCGTTCAGAGAAACATTCGAGTAAAAAGATAACAAAGCTGGTCGGGAATTTATAATAAATAATTATATTAATTTCTCGCCCTTAAACTTTAAAATACCATATACGTATATAACTGGTGAAATTATTTGTTCGATATTAAATATTCATGTATTATAATTAGTTTGAAGAATATTACGTATTCAAATATGATGTATATAGAGTTATGTATAATAGGAAAACCATTTGGATATTAAAAAAAATTTAATTTAGTAAAAGTTACCGATTAAAAATATTAGGAAAAATGGTAAAAAAAACAATATTATTCAAATTGAACAACATTTTGTAATCAGTATATAAATGTTGAATAAATGTTTTTGAAAAGTATATTTACTTATTGCGCGTTGATAATTATAGAAAATAAGTTGACAAAGCGTTTGTAGACGTTTAATTATAAAATTAATTCGAATATTTAATCGCGTTAAAGGCATTGTGTTTAAATTATGCATAACTATATAATTTTGTATAATACGTACCGAGTGATCGAGACAAAGGCATTAAAAATGTTCAAACATACAAAGTTAATATTTGAGTGTGACTAGAATATGCTTTAAATTGACTGTAGGTTTGAGTAAGTCAAATAACCAATAACGACTATATATATATTCGCGGCTGAACGATCGACTTTATTTCCATTAATAATTACGTAAACGATTCGTTCTCGTCGGGACTCCTCCTCCGTTCCGTTCTTATATTTTTAAAAAAAAACGTCGACCGTTCATAGACTTTTTGGGTCTATCGATAATTGACTGCACGCGCGTATTGCCAATACTCGAGTGACGCCATTGATTTTCCGTTATGTACATGACGAGATTGTGTTTGAATTTGAAGCGAGCCGGTTTGGTTAGGACCCGTTAACATCTACGTCCGGAAAATTTATTATTTACACGAAACTTTAATGATCCGGGTCCCAAAGTTCGTCGTTGACAACAACGGTTGTGTAGTGTATAACAGGAATTAGATAACGATCGATTAGGTAGATTATCGCGAACTCGAAATGCAGCGTGTTAATGGTAAAAGGCGTCGTTAAATTTCCTAGATCACTGGTTAGGTCAGGTTAGGCTTTTGGTTTGACAACTCCGTCATGTCATTGTGGCCGCAGGAGGCGATAGAGGCTAGGCCGCTAGAAGAAGGATCGTTTTCATATTCTTTTTATTTTTGTAAAAGACGATGTAAGTGGTGCCGTCTCAGAGGATTGTCCTGATTTCGCTTCACTCATGTGTTAGCTTAAGCTATCTAAAGGAAGACGTAAATGGCTGCTCGGTGGCAGAGGATTGTCCCGTCACCACGCACCATTCATGTGATAGTTCTTAAGAAGTGTTAGTTTTTAAGAATTATTGTAAATTTAATTTGATTTAACGGGTGGAGGGGAGACAGGTTAGGTTACGTTGCTCACCTTTCTCATTAAGGTTGATTGTTCTGTGAAACCAATTTTTGTAAATATTGTTGTTTTTCAATAAACGATGGCGACTCACTGGTCCGAAGTACTGCCTTCAGGTATTCCGGGCCAGTGAGGATAGTGCCGATAACGTTTTAAAAAACATTGTTATGTTAGTTAGGTTATGTTAGTATTTAAATGATGTACTATTCTGCGATCGGTGAGTAAATACGGTGATCGATACGCGTATTATTCGGAGAATTTCTGGATCGTCCCCCGTTGCGGAGGTTACAACTTGTATCGCGTTTTTGAACATTTATTTTTTTAACACCGGATCCCGACGAATTTTTTCTAGTAATTTTAGTCCTAGCAATCACGGTTCAGTAATATTAAAATCGTGGCCACGCACAGATGGAATCACACACGCATGTCGAAATTTCGGCGGATAAAAAATTCCGAGCAATTTTCGCGAACACTCCCGAGAGCGTAACTAACGACGTTTTTTTTTACGGAGGGACACGGACTCGTTCGTATTTATAGTTTAAAGCGCGAATTACTATCGTCAATTTTATTGCGCGTCACGGTTAAAAAAGCCCGAACGCGTAAATATAATACGTATATATAAAATCACGCGACACGTGGTGTGTTCGCGCAATAAAATAATATTCGTAATAAATCGTACGTTTGAATGTTTATTTTATGCGACGATAATTATACATATATATATATATATAATAGTATATACATTCGTACAAAATTTTAAACGTTCGAATCAATTTATCAATCGAGTTATGCCGTTAAAATGTTCTATATATACGTATATATATATAATATAGGAACTATGCCAGTCTTTATTATTTTCAGAATACATTAACATATACATATATATTATACAATAAAATACCCGTCTTCGTCCGTCACTTTTTCTCTTTCTCCCCGGAGCGATATAATACGCGTTATACATATACAAATACGCGCATTTGCGGTCGGATTAAACTCGGACAATTTATTATTCACCCGGCGCACGAGAGTAACAAAAACAATAAAATCGAAAATCTTCGAACGTCGCGTATTTATCGTGTAAGTTAATATATTGTGTGTGTATATATATATATATTATTCGTCGCGGTTTTAGGAATAAAGAGAATTCGCGTACCGTGTAATCCGTATACGGCGCGGGCGGGGGTAAACAGCAAAATAGCGAAATTATGCGTTTGAAACTTCGAAACGCGTGAAAATATCGAGCGATAAGGCGGTATGGTCGCCGATGAATTATGTATGTGTCGGTCGTGAACGAGCGCGGTCGATTTTCTTGGCAGTGGAAGCGGCGAACTTTAGAACTATTTACCGGCACTAAATTTCGATTCGAGATCCTCTTAATAGTTTTTTCACGCGTTACTTTGAAATAAAAAATTATTTACCTGAAGTTAAACGTACGCGACATTTTTATTAAAAAAACAAAACATACGAATAAGCTATAATCAGTACGGGGAGGGGGACTCTGATTGGGGTAGTGTATCCTACTTTAGACTTCCTTTAAAGTAATTAAATATAAATGAAAATAAACGGAAATAAAAATCGTCGGTTTTTTGTATTCAATTTTTCGAGAGATTTCGGGAGAACTTTATCATTCTAAATACAGTTTACTTTAACGTTACAACTTCCTCGCCCCCATTGGAAACGCTCTTATACGCCGCCGGTTGTAATATTATCGGTATTATTTTTTCGTAATTAAATAGCGAAATAAAAATTCGACGTGATTTAGTTGTTCGATTAAAATAATTACGAACAAAAATATTGCGCTCTATCGGCACTTTTAAAACGAATATTTTTATACAGCTCCATCATCGATCTTCCGACTGAAAAAACCGTTTGTATTATTTCGTTATAATCGATTACATACTCGTCGTGTCATTTACCTACTCACTAATATTGTATTATGCATTCGATAGAGCGAATAAATTGATAATTAAAACGTTTTTAATTAATCGATTATTCGAATACGAAACGAGTTACGGCGATATTAGCTGTTCCTTCCGTGCGTACACGGAATGTATTAAGAACGTCAAGTTTTTCAGCAATATATATATATTATAATTAATATAAAATTATACGTACTTGATATTCGGCGTTGTGGTGACTGACGACATTACGGTACGCGACGTTGTTTTTGTCCAAAACTAGTGATGATTGGCCGCAGATGATCGCGTAGATCGATTATCACTTCCAAACTCCCGATAAAGAATTTCTCTTATTTGTACAAGTGTCGTACAATAACAGATACGGGCACGTATATTATTATTTGTACGAACCGTTTTGTTTACGGGTCATAGGTAAATACTTACGTATATACGGTTAAATTTGACGCCGATATTATAATTTTATTAACGCTAACGGTTATTATACGGATCAAAATGCTAGCGAAATCAAAAGCTATTTTTAAATTTCGTATAACGACATAAAAAAGTTTTAAAAAAAATCGGGTTTTCTTTTTGTTTTGTTTCGGAAAGGGTGAACGAGTAAATGTTGCCGAAAGTTTTGTTAGTTGAAGCGAATAAAACTTTTTCAGAGAATTTACACGTTAAAAATATCCATATAAGTTATAGGTATTTAAAAACAAATTTCAGTTACTTAATTACACTCGATTGACCTATTGACTTACCGGTTAATATTTTTAACCATCGAGTTTTTCGACAATATTTTATTCTCCGTATTTTTAGAAATTTTTCGAAATAATTGTATTACTTAAGTTTCTTCATTTCGAACGTATCGTGGCAATAAATACGTAAATAATAGCGATTATAAATATTTTCGACTCGAATCAGTTCAAACGTTTTTCGCGAAACGTGTACGATGATTTCTACGTAGAGCGATGAAATGATTTTTAGGACGAATCTCCGGAGAGCAGTCGAATTAGTTGCCGTTGACATTTGAGATTCTCCGTTTTAACGAACTCGTTGGTTCCCATTTCGTTAGCTCGTGTATATTTTAGGAATATTTTAGTACGTTTCGAAAACGTTATGAAGACGGTCCTTTAAAAACGACAATTCGCGGTTTTTTAATATTCGAGCTATATCTTACCGTAAGAATTAGTTCACCGCCGGTTTTCCTAAACGAAAACACGAACGCGTTTTTTTAATGTAATAGAGAATGGAGCAATAACGAAATAAAAGTATACTATTCTGATGTTGAACGCGGCGAGGCAATAACGTTCTATTGTTTTGGTCGTTGAAAGTTCCTCGTAGTTTAGAAAATGTGTTTCGGCCAGAAACGTGACGGTTTCGAATATATTTGTACGGTCGAATATATACCTCTCGGGAGCTTTGCCGGTCCTTGTCGTCGGCGCGTTTCGTAAGGACCCGATTATTTTTTTCCTTAAACGTATTCGGCGGCACGCACGTTACTTCACCCGGGGCGGTATACTGGTGCCGACCGTTTGATGTGCGTACGTTGTCGCGACGCACCGGTGTAAATAATTAATAAATTTACTGGCGGGCTATAATAATATTCACGCGTATTATAAATTTTATATATTCCACGACGATTTCCTCGGCGAGTAGTGCGAAAAAAATTCCGTTGACGGAACCGGCGGCGATGACGATGGTCGTTTCTTTTTGATCCGAAAGCGACGACGCGGCGGCGTTTTAAATTTATACACACCCGACCGGCGCGACGACAACGGGGGACTGTACGGCCGTAATATTATGTAACGCACATCTGGCGCACCACGGCCCGGGTGGACCATCGGAGGAAACGCGACGACGGATTTATGCGTCCATTCGTTTTTTGATAATAATAATATAATATTCGACCGGACGCGCTTGTAAATAGTATTTGAAACGCCGCCGCCGCCACCAGAAATAAACGGTATTTATCGGCGTTTTTAATTATTTTACGTCGCGAGCGCTTTTGTGCCGGGCGCCCGCGTATGGAATTGTCGCGCTTCCGCGTTATATGACTCGGATTGAATAAACCGTTCGAAACGTTGAACGTCGTTAACATTAAAACGTTCACGCGCTCGCGATACACGTGTACGAGTTATAGGTATATGGTTAGGAGGTTTAGGGAACGTCCGTTGAAAGCGGAAAAATATTTCGGCGCAAGATGCTTTTAGACGTGTATATATAGTTTACGCATATTAATTAACACGTATCGTATATTATAAATATTACATAGGAAATTATTTACAGACATATGATCGAAACAATATACGTCCGCCCATCATATAAGTATACACACATATTTAATATATATATTTTATTACCTACTCCGCTGTTACGGTTGGTGTATATATATATATTACACAGCAAACGGATTTTACGTCGAAAACAAAATTATCGTAATTAAATATATACACAGATCGCGCGTGTCGCGTGTTCGTTCCGTGTACCGAAATAACTACGGTAATTAGTTCGCGGAGTGGCGCCTTTGGTACGAAAGTGAGAAGTTACAAGACTCGCGGAACTAATCGTATTTTTTCGTCCCTAATTATAGTCGACGGGCGCTCGTTGTTTTTTTAATAAAAATATCGAAAACGATAATATTACGTTTACGGCGTTTCCAGACTCGAAAGTGAATAGTAAAAAAAAAAATTGCCTTTAAAGGGTTTATTTATATCGAACGCGCGAAATTCGTTTTCCGAAATCCAATACGATTCGATTAATTTAAGTCACCGAGTTTGTCTACATTGCGTATTATATATATATATATTATCGTTAACAGTAAATAGGCACACTTTTTTCGATTTCATTTTTCGTTACTTGCCACTGATCTAAAACGGAGAAAAGCGAATTTACTAACTATTATAATTAGGCTAATGTTACGACAAAATATAATCGTATAACGGTGTAGTGAACGTGCAGTACTGATGTAAAACACGTTCGGCATAAATGATACAAACAAGCGACGAGCGCGACACAATCGTACGAGTTTTTATAAATTATTTATACATTATTTACACGAATTGTACAACGAAAGAATTAAAGCGAGCACAATTTCTTCGTACGTTTTATCTTAAGTATATTACATACATAACGATAGATAATAGAAAAATAATATAATAACATTAGTACAATATCTCAGTGTATAAATATTACGGGGGCAAAATGGTATAAAAGTCGAACAAGATCAAATCGGACAGCCAAATACTTAAAACAAGTACCAAAAACGGTGGCGAGCGTACGAAAATAATAATTACGAATTTGTCGAAATATATATACTGTACCGGTATCGGAGTGACGTGTCGATCGTTTATGCTATTACAATATAGAACGAGGATTTTCGCGTATTTGCAAAACACGTCGTTTAAGATCGATCACGTAGCGTTCATTCGTCGTCGTTCGTTGATCGAACGACAAATACATTTCGCGCGACTTCGTAATTCGAAAATAATCGAAAATTGTAATTATTTCTAACGTCGATCGACAGCGTTACGATTTTGGAAATTATCGAAACGAATTTTCAAATATATATATATATATTCTTTTTTTAACGCGTATTTGATTATTTCATGGTTTACGGTACGCGAACGTCCTCGCGCGCGATATTTCGTTATTATATTCGGTTACGGGACGAAAACGTACGAAAACTAAACAATATAGACGATTTTAGATGAACCGAAGTCATTGTTCACGTCTACATATATACGAACATAGCTATGTTACAATACGATTACCGGATGATTCGACCGGAAGGGAATACACTATTCGTGTATATGTATATTGTGTATGTACACGCGATAATATTATTTACAATACGGGGTATCCGTAAAAGAATTCCGGGGTTTCTGAGAGAATGCGGAGTTCGATTCGAACGGTTAGTTTAGAAGGTCTAATAACTGCAAATTACATTGATATCTAAAGAGTTTCGTCCACGTTGTTTCGAGCGTATCCCGGCAAAGGTCGACAGCGGCGCCCTACGGTTAAACGGGACACCGCGGTACCGTTTTATTTTATATATAAACGCCGTCAACGTTGGCGCTTATTGCGACACGGTAATGCGCTCTATTCCATCGTCCCCGACCGGATGAGCCGAAGAACGGACCTCCCAGCTATAGCGTCGAGCGCGGTGGTGTTCCGCCTCGCTTAAGCTCGCGTGCGTGCGCGTGTGTACACGAATGAACACTTGACAATCGATTGGGCTACAGGTGGAATGGGGGGAGGGGGTGCTGTGTTCCGGAGTTTCCGAAAAGTCCGGACTTTTTAACCCCTGTAGACGTTTACCGTCGGGGAGAGTCGCGAAGAACGTTCAAAATGTAAACCATCCAAGTCACGAAAACGGTCGCTTTCGTGGCAACCTAACCGAAAGCGCGCTGGCCAAAACTCGATTGCCGTTTGGACGTGTACCACGTCAACGAACGGGACACGAATTTATAACGTAATGAATCGTTTACAAAAAAAAAAAACTCAACGTTACCGTCGAAACGACGTACGCACTTTTTTCGAATTTTCAATTTAGCTTCGAAACCCCGGGGTTCTTTTAGGGATACCCCGCGTACATAATTGGAACGAAGGCTCGGTGCGGATAGACTGTGTGTCTGTGTATATATATATATATATACGTATTATAGGAAATACGTAAAGCTTAGATTTTTTTTTTTATATAAATATTACGAGTACTTTCGTAGCGTTATACATTTTAAACGTGAAACGTCGTTTGTAGTAGTCGCACGACGTCATACGCGCACACACACGGGCGCGCGCACGTATGTTATAAATTAAACGGCGAACCGACGATGGGATATTTCGAAAAAATGATCAGAACGTTAACCGTTCCTAACGGCGCGGTAAATAGTGTGTTAGGTGAGGTCGATTGATAAATAAACGAACGACGTCCCGGCGTTCGTAATTTCGTTTAGAAATCCGACGGGTTCGCGACAATTCCCGTTTTGTCGTCAACGTTCGTCCGACGGCTTTTTCCCCGGCCAAATATCCCGTCGTCGCCATTTCTTTTTTCGTCAAAGTAATTAACGCGATCGCGCGTAATATACACACACACACGCCGCGAATCTACGCGTTACGAATAAGCGCATGTACGTGCGTATAATAATAACGTCGCGTGGCACGCGCACACACGCATATCTATATAATGAAATATAACGGGAGTAGGCGGTGAAAAAAGAACAAATAGTACTCGGGCACGTAACTTCTCGACGGACACGTCGAGATCTAGTTAAAAACGCGCGCGCACGTCCATCACCTGATAAGACTAGCGTGTAGTAATATATACGCGCGTACAGAGCCGCGGAAGTTTTTTCCGAATTGACAGCAGCCTGCCGGCGGTACAGCTAACGCCGCGGACGCCCCATGTGGTTCGTGTCGTTTTCGGTGAATTTTTTTTTTTCGTAGTCGCGTTTCGTCTTCCTGCCCCGTCCTGTCGAGATCGTCGCGCTCGTCGTTTTCGTCCCGACGTCGCGACGTCTTTCTGCTATCTCGCTACGCGCACGCGGCGGACGAGTACAATTTGTTCGTCTGACAGCTTCTTCCCCGTCCTCGCTTTCTTCGTCCTGTTTTTATATATACACACACACGTATATAATATATATATATATATGTACGCGCGCGTGTGTATGGTTTACAAATAAAGTGAGTATATAAAACAACACATGTCAGCACTCTATTGGGGACTAATATCGCGCATAATATACGCCGACTACTTATATACGTAAATTTTGTAGCGCGCGTATAGTCGGGACGCCGACGGTCCATAGTAGCGACTCGTCGTGACACGTTCAATAATAGTAATAATAATAATAACGTCGTCCGATAAACGGTCGGTCGCGGCGGGTGACACACGACGAGAAGGGTCGTCCGCGATTAGCTCGCGCCGCGTTCGGCTACAACGCAAGAAACGACCGAGGGGGGGGGCCGAAATACGATTTTAAAATTAGCGAACCCCCCGGAACTGAACGTGATCGCGGGGTGGGTTCACTCGTACCGGTGCTCGTCAAGTACGCTACTCGCGTCGCGATCCGGTTACCGAGTACTACCTGTACGTATATATATATATATATGTATGTTTACTCGCCAGATACCCGGTTACTGTTATCGGTTAGGCAATTAGTAAACCGTTGCGGGATCAGGAAACACGTACGGGCGCGAAATCGCCGAATAATTCGATAATATTACGCGCCCGTCGACGATCGTTTTAAGGTAACAACGCGTAGCGGAGATCGTTCGAACGTCGAACGGCGTACGCGCGACGTAACTTGTGTTCCTATTCGACGCGACGGGTGGCTTTCGTAAAATTGTCGTCGGGAATGTCGAAAGACGATACGTATCGAACGTTACATTTTTACACACGGTTATCCTATTTCGTGACGTCGCGTATTTATAAAACGAAACGCGGACGACGTCTACGGACAATTTTAGACGATTTATACGACGAACGCGTTCCGTACGGAAATAAACGGGAGGAAAAAATTGTCGCGCGAGAAAACGAACTAAAACTTCGGCGCGCGTAATTCTTTTATTCGTAACTACGACGAATAACGGAACTCGACCGAACCTGTTACGTCGTTATTATGCCGAGATTAGGTTTTACCGCTCGATTCAGGCACGTTATTCTAAAATCAAACGTCCGTTTAAATATCGTAATTTCCCTTTATCGGAAAATGTTCGTTCCAACGCAGGGACGGGGCAAATAATTTCTAGCGAGTTACGCAAAAGAAAAAAAAAAACGAACGCGTTTTGCGGCGTCTTTGACCTTTTTTAAATATAACGGTACGATAGTTCGCGCCCGAGCGTACTTATTTTTCGGGAAAAAATCGCCGGCAGTTCTTCTCCCAAGTTACCTCCCGGTACGGCCGAACAACCGAAGAATCGCGTTTCGAACCGGCGTTTTTTTTCTCGGTAAAATTTTATTAACCGTAATTTCGACGCGATACGCGAAATGTTATCGTTCTGACGGTCCGATTTTTCGTACGCCCCTCGGTGATCGGAATTCAGAATGCTATTCGCCTATTGGCGTTTTTTTTCGACTTAAACAAATATTGTGTTTCGATAATTCCCCATTGTTTACCTCCGCAGAAACGTTCAATTTACGTATCGTTATTTCCCTCGTATTCCGTATAACGTATAACATTTACCAAGTCTTTTGTACAGAACGATATTTGTTTTTATAATCGAACACAATCGGCGTACGAAACAATAGCGGTTAATCTAAACGATTTATGAACTGGCTGATTCACGCGCGCACTATTTCAGACTAGTGTACGTACGTAATAGCAATTATATTAATATACGCGCGTTCATCAATGGGATGACTCAAAGCGGCGAGAATTTACGTTATATATAATACGAGAATCGTGTCGTATTAAGTGCCTACGTGAAAACGTCACGAGACGGATTAGCTTGAAATTAATCGTACATACGTACGCGGATATGGGAAAAACAACGATTTCGTTTCCCCCGTTTCGATAAATCGTATATTCGTAAACGAATATCGGAATAACGTAACGCCGTAGTAACGGTCGCCGAACAACGAACGGAAAATACGAAACGAGAATCTAAAAAATTAGCGACGATTTTTCCGGGTGCCGTTTCGGTTCAAAAACAAAAACGCCGAAAGTCGGTCGGCGTTTAATTACGAAACAATATTCGGACGATACGACGCGAATAAGCGGTTTTTTCCTGTCCGACGGAAATAATTACCCGCCAACGAGTCGCTCGAAACACTCGAATGTTTTACCTATACCGTGGTATAAGTAACCTACGGAAAAAATGGTCAATTTTTCGTCGTAACCTTATTTTCGATATTCGCTCGTTTGTCCGATTTGTTTATAAAAATTCGTACTTATAATGGCGGGAGGGGCGTAAAGAAAAATCAATACGCGATATGTCGCGAGTGCTTAGTCGTGATGTCCAGAAACCGATAAGTTCACATAACGTAGGCACGTGGCAACTCGGTTAGGTACAACCTAACGCGGAACCGTAAACGATATTGATCATATTTGTACGACGGACTCACGTTATAGTTGCGACGAGAACTTGACCGAAGAACTTCCGTCGTGCGATTGCTGTTGCTGCTGCTGCTGCTGCTGATAGTAATTGTGCAGCTGCGCGTGGCCGCCCGGAGTGGCGTGCTGCGGGTTACGGAAACCACAGCCGGCGGCGACAGTGGCCGCGGCCACGGGATTCGGGACGACGGCGTCAAAAAAGTCGGACGGGTCCGCGTTGTACCAACCGGGTGGCCGATGGTGACCGGCCGCGGCGGCGGCGGCGGCAGCGGCCGCGTACTGGTTGTGGTGCGAGGCGACGACGAACTCGTCGCCGTGATGGTGATCGTTCGCGGTGGCGGCTGCGGCGGCCGCCGCGGCCGCGGCCACGGCCGTGGTGGTCATGTACCTGTGGTGATGATGATGGTGCAGGTGGTTGCCGCCGGACGATGGCGAATCGTCCCGGTGGTCGTTTTCGTATTGTAGGTGATGGTGATGCTGATGGTAGGCCGGCGGCGGTGGCGGAACGGACGCGGGATCGTTCGCGGTCGTCGTCGTCGGTGAATTGGCGGTCTGGTCGGTGGACGACTGGTGCGGTACGGACGAGGGTTGATGTTGCTGCAATTGTACGCCCGGCTCCTTTTTCGGCTGTTTGTGGCAATCGACTTGCATCAGGTCCTTGCCGCCGCCGTGCAACAGCAATTTGCACTGTTCCTCGGTGACCTTTTTGAGCATGAGCTCCTGTTGCCGCTTGACGGCCTCCTCCTTCTCTTTAAGCGCGTCCTTCTTCTTGAACCGCCTGCGGCGCCTCAGGTACGACCCGTTGTCGAACATGTTGTACGAGTCCGGGTCGAGCGTCCAGTAGCTGCCCTTGCCCGGTTTCTTGTCGTCGCGCGGCTGCTTGACGAAACACTCGTTCAGGCTGAGGTTGTGCCGGATCGAGTTTTGCCAGCCCTGCTTGTTCTCCCGGTAGTACGGGAACCGTTCCATGATGAACTGGTATATGCCGTTCAGCGTGCACCGTTTGTCCGCCGCGTTCTGGATGGCCATCGCGATCAGCGCGATGTACGAGTACGGCGGCTTGACCATGTCCTTGGCCGCGGCGGCCGCCGCGGACACCGCATGATGGTGATGGTGGTGATGATGGTGCCCGGCCTGGTACCCGGCCGCCGCGGCCGCCGCGGGGCTGTACCCGTACCGGGCGTACTGTTCGTACGCGCCCGTGTACGCGGCCGGGGTGGACGTGCCCGGGTACATGCCGGTCCGGTAGTACGCGTTCTGGTCGCCGAACAACGTGTGCATGGCGGACCGGACGGCGGTATTTTTATCGTTCGCGTCGTCGGGTAAATACTATGGAACAGAAAAAACAAAACCGAACGAAATTCGACCGGGCCGGGGGGGAGATTTTTTTATTTCGTTATTCGATTCGCGCGCGTGTCATATTAATGTAGCGACGGCGACGTTACGCGGAGGACGGAGAGAGGTATTATTTTCGTGGGCACACACGCGAGAAAAAACCGTCACTTCGCCGCGGAATGTTTGCAATGAAAACAACACGACGGCGCAGCAACAACAAACCCGCGCGCGCGGACGTTCCGCAATAAAAACAACCCGAAAAAATATCGTCGCCGTCGTCCGTCCGCGGTCGTTCGCGCGTGCGCCACCGTCGTCGCAACAGTCGCGCGTCGGTCGTCCGTCACGCCCGCGCCTATGCGTCGTGTGACGCGCGCCAGCCGCCGCTGACGCGTGCGCTCGGTCGCCGCCGCCAAGGGACGACGTCCGACCGTCGCTCCGGTTGGTCGGTCCGTCCGTCACGCCCACCGAGGCCGGCCGATCGGTCTCCTCCCCGGTCGCGTGACCGTCCGGGATGGGCCCCCTCACACGGACTCCCCCACACCCACCCCGCCTACCGGTCGCGTCACCTGGCCGAAACGGTTTTGTCCTACCGCGCCGCAGACGCGTTATCCGCGACGGCGGTTGCCGGCCGCGCGAGTGTACGATTTTTTTAAAATTTTTTTTTGCCCCCGTCGTTTTTTTTTTTTTTTTCGAACGATTTCAACGAGAATCGCCGCCGCCGCCGCAAGAAGACGAAGACGACATTTTTACGAAAAACGGCAACAATTTGACGACGACGACGACGACGGCAGGCTGGGCAAGTTAATTAGTTTTGTTTTTAAATCGGCGAGTTATATACTGTAAGTCGAAATAAATTGATTATAAGACAAGAATCGCGTGTTACGTTGAAAGGGATTTTTTGTGTACGTTCACCGTGAACGTGTAGGAATTGATCGTTAAATATGTTCTATACGATCTTCGACGATTACGCGAAAATTGTACGCAGTAAAATGTCGAAAACTTGAAAATTTACGTCATTCTTGTCGCGAAATCGAGCTTCGCGTAAATGCCCTAGGACAATTGAATTTCGAACTACGTTTTCGAAACAACCCTCCTTCCGAATTATTCAATTTTCGAACTCGATTTTTACTTTCGATTCGTCGATATCCGTCCGTATACATACGCGACGACTGTGATCTTATCCCGTACAAATATATCGGTGGCGGTTCGTAAGTATCGATTATGGAAACGCGTCGGTGTACTTCGATTCGAAGCGCGAACACGACGAACGGTACATTGATAACGGTGTAACGAACGATTAAAACCGAGTCCAACGGCCCGAAATCGTACGGGTCGACGAAAACGCGGTGAACTCGTCGCGCGTCGTCGTTCGGCGGTACGTCGCGTCATAAATATAATTACGCGTAGTAATTGAAACAACTCGCTCGAAAACCGACGATTTCCGGCGAATTCGCGAGCGACGATTATTTCGTTCGGGCCGACGGTTATTCGTTATACCGCGCGCACGTACCCATACGATATACACGTTTATCCGCGAACAATGTTTCCGTCGAAACTCGTTAGTATGTCGGTAGCGATTTTGCTCGTTACACGTACCTTTCCGTATATTTACACGCGATACCGTTATCGAACTACGGCTGAAACAATAAACCTCGCGCGTTTACGACAAACGGCAATTACGAACCGTCGATTACGCGCCACTTTACAAACGTAAATCGATAATCGGTTTATCGTCGCGAACGTTTTACGGAAGAAAAACCCGATAACGCCCGTCGACCGTGTTTCGCGACTTGTCGTTCCTGACAATGTTCGTCGACGACGGACGATATAAATAATAACACGCGGTCGAAACCGTTAATTTATATCGGGAACGGTTTCGTCGAAGAATTTACCTAACCTAACGCCGCACCGTAACCGGAACGCTATTCCGAACGATGAGTAGAAGAATAATCGCGCCGCCCCATCGGTCGGGAAAAACGGTTTGCCGACGACTATGGTACGCTTATATCAAACGTAATTGATATTAAACGGCGTCCCGGCTTCTTTTAATCGTTCGCGGGGAAAATTCGAATTTTACTCTTCGCCAATCGAACGAACGTTTCCAACGGATATCGTTAACATCGAACCGGCCGGCGGTGGTTCTACGGACGCTCGCCGGTTCCTGTTGCCGACATGTTGTTCGCGGCCATTCATTAAAACTGTACGTATCGGGCCGGCGTAAAAACAAAAGCGATATTCGTGCGAACGGTAACGCTGTTTAATAAACCGAAATTAAAAACGGAACAACTCTGGAACGGAATTTTCAGAACGTTCACGATTCCCCGTCGGACGTTTTTCGAATTCGCGGTTTTTATCGGTAAACCGCGACAGTTTCTTTGACAAAAACGATACTCCTGATCGGGGCGAAGCTTTTATTCGTATACCAAAAACTGATATCGTGTTTACCCAACCTAACCTAACCCTCGCGCGATTCCCGTTAAAACCTTATCGTTTCGTCGTTCGAAAGGTGTAGCGGTTACTAAAACACTTCGTAAAGGGGAAAAAAATGTAATTTTCGAAAAACTATGTACACATATACGGTACGAGCGTGCCGAGTATTTAAATTTGGAACGCTTACGGAAACGGGACGAGCGCGAAAGCGAAGAGAATATGTATCGTTTAGATAACGGAAGTCGTTCGGACGGATTAAAGTCTTCCTGTTCGCGCGCCAATTGCCTTTTCGGCACTCTTTTGTCGGCGTTTCGCGTTAATCGCGCGGGCTTACGGCGAACGTGCCGTTCTCCCGTCGCGGCGAACCACTTTGACAAAAACGAAAACTAATGTACTCACGTCCATACTTATACGCACACACACGTGTATTTCGGCACATTCGCGCACAATTAATAACGCGCGTATATAATGGCGGCGACCGTTATCGTTTTCGCCTTCGTTCGAACGTTCACGATAATCGTATACTTATATAGGGTTTGAATCGAGGTGGGTGAGAGGTGGAACGGTAGTGGGCCACCATTCCGGAAATTTTCGAAATAATCGATACGTTTTTAGCCCACCACACACCGGTTCCCCGCGTATCTCACGGAACAACATCCACTTAGGCGAACGCTCGCGACTATCGTCCCAACGAATTCAATGGCTATACTTTATCGGTCGTCTACAATTCAAACCGCTGATACAGCCGTACAAAAGGTGGCAACACCGTGTGGGCCGAATAATATAAAGCGTCGATTTTGGAAACGACGACATTGCTGACGCGTGTAAGACGTAACAGTCTCCGGTCGAGTTTAACGAATTTTTGGAAACGGCTATCTTTCGTTCAATTTTCGGCTTTTAATAATACAAACATTGTACGCACGACGAATATTAACGGGACGAAGTCGTTATTTTATGCACAAATCTTCCATTTCGTTACGGTGTTTGAATATTAAACGTTCGAAAACGACGAAAAACCGTTATCGGTCGATTTTAGCGTTATTCGGGTGATCGGTCTACAATTTTGAATTTCGTTCATTTCTAAACCGGAAATTGAGCGAATTGTTTCGTGAAAATGTATCGAAAATGTTGCCGGTTATTTGTGATTGTCGAGTAGTTTTTCCACAAGATTCACGTACTGTATAAATGTCGACGAAAACGGTTCAACGGCGGCCGAGATACATTGAAAAATGCGATCGGGTGTCGCCCATGAATTCGAGTCCAGCGATCGCGGCAAATAAGTTATTTCGTTTGTTTCACGCCAAGTATAATAATTTATTTTTACTTACGAACTCCGAAATTCGAAAAGGTTTAGGATTTCAGCACGTACGAAATATTTTTGAAAGTACACATTTTTAAAACGAATATAAACGACATCGAATTGTAAATAAAAAGAAACTGTCTTTACAACGTTATTTAGTAATACGAGTTGTTCGTATTAAGGATGATTTACGACGAAATTTGATTTGTATCAAAATAAAT
>JAIPRN010000617.1:0-74155 GCA_025469175.1 Geopemphigus sp. TES_GeoC_2020
TATATATATATATATAGAGAGAGAGAGAGAGAGAGCAGAATAATTTCGTTTAAAATTCGATCAGTGTCCGAGTGACGTTTCGCGATCCCTACGATTTAATTACGTCGAATACGTCGTATAACGGCGCGACGAGTCGTGACCGTACAAACGGCTAAAATTAATTTTCGATTTTTATCGCGCTCGCGTTATCGACGTGTACACGTTAATCGTGGTAACGGACGCTAGGCGACAATGTCGACGATCTAATACGAAACGATCGTAAACGTTAACGTCGAATTAAAAAAACGCCCCCTCCCCCCTGCCCTCCGAGCGTATTTTCGAATTCGACCCGCGAGAACGGATTCGCGGAGCTTAGTGTGATGGTTGGTGGGGGAGTGGTATTCGTTATTGTTTTCGTAAGTCGCACGTTTCGAGTCCGTAGTAAACCGTTATCCCTCAAACGGTCTAGGAACGTAGCAAGAGTATAGGCGGTGGTAGTAAGTCACCGCGCGCGCGTAGCGAACGTTGAATCCATCGAAACGGTCGATTTGTTCCCGATCGGATTACGCGCGTCCGTCGGCACGCGCCCTCGTACCATTGTCTAGCCACGTGTAGTTGTTCGACGGCCATTCGAATATAACACTATTCGAGAGATATCGCGTTGGCCACCGAGCGTAATTTTCGAAAATTGCGATTCTCTCGCCGGAATTATTATACGACTATATTATATACAGTTGACTATATTATACTATAAAACCTGTGTAAGTTCCGTATATTTTGTGTACAAGACGGTTTTTTGTATAATTTACCGTTAGCGAAAAATTGGTTCGTGGGAAAAAACTGAAAAATACGCGAGGGTGCGCGAGAATAAAAAAAAACAGCGAGTGTACTCTCGTGCAGTGGCGTACTTAGACCTGAATTTCGGGGGGAGAGGGAGGGTTAATTTTTTAAATAAATAATTCGGACGACCAGAACGACGGGTTACAAACTTTAATAGATTATTCGTTTTCAACGAACACGTTATATAATTATAGCGTGTATCGAAGTTTAAAAATATTTTATTGTTTCGTTATTATCGACTAAAAATATACGTCTCGCGAGAAATTAATTTTTTTCAAAAAATTTCCCATGGGGGGTTATCTTGTCACTACTTTCATGGTAGTCAACACCCTTCCTCCACACACTCACACACACACACACACACATACATACACAGTGGCGACGGTTATTGGACGACAGCCGGCGCGGCACAGGCGACTTAAACCCATAGGTACCGGCGAAACGAACGTCGCACGTATATACGCAAACGACGTCCCGAGGACAATTATCACGACGCTGTTAACCGTTAATCACGCCATAGTCGACTACTCGATCGTGTCGGGCGAATACGAAATTATCGTACACGCGCCCGTTGTCGTTAACGTTACGTGCATTTTATCCGATGACACGCGAAAAACTAGCGGACGATTTTACGCGTTTACCCTAACCGTCGCGTGGAATTACCGCGGTTTATTAGTAAACCGTTTAGAACGACAACGATTGTAGCGTTCACGACGTTCGTGACGTAACCGCCGACTGATTAGCCCGTGAGCGTCATACCGAAGTTCCTACAATGGGGGCCAGTCGTGTAAAACCAAAGACATTTTCGAAACGCGATAATGGACCGCGAACCGATACCAAATTATTACCGATTGTTTAAATAATGCCCGAGACAATAATAAGTATCGATTTTTTTCGAAAAAAAAAAAACGAGACGCGAAAATACTTGACGTTAAGTACGGCTAAAAACTATAATACACGTAAGTATAACAAAAATACTACGATACACGTAAGTATAACCGCGGATAATTTCCTACGATAAGATTAAACGGCTAAAATTTAAGACGAGTAAATAATACGGCGACCGAAGTTTTCAGCGGTAATAATTTTACTCGTAATGTTATTATTTGAGCGAACAAAAATGAATTCGTCTCGTATAAACGATATACAGTTCCTATAGTCACCCCATATTTGGATACATTTTGGTTTCGTACTGGATTGTTTATTTTTGTTTTATAAATTTCGTATCTCGAAAATTTAAACAATATGAAATACGCGTATATTTTAAAGTCGCGTCTACGGCGACGAATACTATTAACTTTATAACCACCCGTTAATATTTAACGCGAATATAAATTTTAATCGACGTGTAGCGTAATAAAATCAAAACTGGTCGTGAAAATAGTTATAAATATAGCGTTATTATTTTCGTCGTATATATATAATTATTTAAAACGATACGTTCGTAAAATTAATACGAGCGAATATATTGTAAAGATACATTTATATTCCAAACAAGCGTACAAATTGGATATAATTGGCTTTTTATGGCAAAACTTTACTCCTCTCTCCACCATCTGTGTGTGTGTGTGTGTGTGTATGCAGGTGCGCACGCGCCCGACAAGTTATTTATTTATATTTTCCGCAAAACGGTATGTCGAGTAATGGGAGAATTTTCTTCGTGACGCCGTTATTCACGAATATATTTTGCAAATAGCGATACCGGGACGTTTTACGGGCGTGCCGAATTTCCCATATTCCCCCGTGCAACACACTCGTAAATAAAACGCGCGCGATCGTCACAACGATAAATACGGTTTGAACTATACACGGCATTAGGACAAATCGGTACGTATACTTACGGGCGATATTCGATTAGAAAATTTAAATCGTAAATTGCCCGGGTAAGTTGTTTTGGGACGGAGACTCGATTACGCGACGACGATCGGACAAAGTTGGAAACGATACGGAGAACGCGCGATCGACGAATGACGGCGATAATTCCGGAACGTTCGACGTCCCGAAGCGACAATGTATAAACGGTCGGGGAATTTTGTGACGTTATTTCGCCTACCCGATACGCGTGCCCTTTATTCGCACGTTTCGCCCGAACTTGTCGCCGACAAACGGGCGAAATTTTATTGAATTCTACCCGAACGGATCGTAGCGGTTGAACCGTTGTATAACGATAACTCGGTGTATCTGTACAATTGTACGGTTGCTGTTGGCGTGCAGCAGCGACGACGTTCGACCGTTAATTAGACAATAAGCGATCTCCGTACGCGGACGAAAAAGAAATAAAAGAACGAAAAAACGAATCGTTTGCGCCGTAAGTTGTCTCGCGTACACGTACTCGTAATCGCGAGTGTAATAAAATAAAACGCACCAACGAACACGGATACGCACACACACACATATATATATATCCGTATACGGCCGTTTTTGCGAACGACGCGGAATTTAAAATAACGGGTACGACGAAAAAAAAAGAGAAACCGTGTTTATCGATAATTTATTCGGAACAGAAAAAAGGGTGGAAAAACACGAGTATAATCGTGGGCAGTAACGATAACGATTCGACGATTTCGAACGGTTTTCGACGCGGAAACGAAACGGATTTTTTGTTCCGTACGCCTCCGAAAGTATTTACTATATACACACATATATGTGTTTGGATGATACAGTGGGTGACGTTATAACAAATCGCGTGTTTCGGTTTGTCGTCGTGAAGCGGCGTCGAGAACGTTTTCCACTTCGATATGTATTTTAATAATCCGACGAACAATACAATATCGTACTACTATCGCGAACGGACGTAAAGAAATGCGACAATAACGGGTTTCCTCCCCTCCGTCGGATACAATTTTTAACGACCCAACGAAAAATATATACACATATATTCGTACCGCGTATTAAACGAAACAGAAAACGAGCGTCCTCCATGTTTAGAAATCGTTTTAGTACGGCGGATCGTCACTACGCGGCGTCCGTTTGGGCGTGCACGACGACGACAACCGGAGAGCGGCGAAAAACCGTAACACAAACTTCAAACGACTAATCGAATTTTCAATTGTCGTTCGCTCCGTCGTCGTTTCGCCGTATAATATAACATCGGGACTCTTGTTGTAAACAATAACGGTATTGTCCAACGCAGGCGGCACCGTTTACGGTCGGTAAACGCATCAACACGTAATTCGAGCGGGCGCGTGTACGTGCGCTAGTCGACGTTCTTTACTCGACGACGCCGACGGTTTACGAAAAAGTCGTTTCGATTAATCCTAGACCACATAATCTTCCCCACCTCCCTAAAAACAAACTCCCCCCCACACACACACACACCCATCCGACGGACGATACCGCGCCGAAACGCTCCGACGTAAGTTATTAATAAAATACAAATTCCTCCGGCGAGTACGAGATCTTATAAAGGGTTTAATTGGTTTACGACAATCGACTACGGCGTAAATCACTCGCGAAGTGGTCATAAACCAAAGCCGAGGTTTAAATTCTACTTTTAAACCGTAAAATGTTTATCGTTCGGTTACGTTACCGCGTGGCCGCGCGCGCGTTGACTCGAGTTTATACGTACATATATCTCGGCGGATTACAAAACTATATATCCGTACGATGTTCATCTAAATAAGCGCGATAAACAAACGCTTAATAGGATAATCCTGGCGAGAAGCGCGTAAGCTTTCCGGGAGTTCGATGGCGCGAAACGAATAAAATCAATTGTAAACTACAATACCGTTCGCCGGCGAACAAGAAGTACTCGTACGGCGATTTATATACAACGATGGCCATAGCCAGTGATATTTTAGGGGTACACGCGGGCGTACCCGGTGCACGTGCCCGAGCACGGGTTTACTGATTTCGCGCGTAAGACACTCCGGCGCGTAACGTTTCCATACGGTTATTCCTATTGAAACAATCGAAGACGAACGCGACGAAATAAAAAAAAAAAAAACGTTCACCGATGAAATGACGATAAACGATTTATTCCGCCTCGGCGAAATTACCCCGTGAAAACGACTAGTTTCCCAGTCTTCGTGAACATTTTTTACAAGGGCTCCACTGATTCTAATAGGGAACCTTTGTAACAAAAAACAAAACTGCATAAAACTTCTCGGGAAATTGACCGGTCTGGAATTTCTGTTTATCGTCGCGATTACGCACGACGTACGAAAATCAATACGCAATCCGGTCGTTGTATGAATAAAAGGCGTACGTGTTATCAATTCGTTTACAGCCCGTAGAACGGAGAGCGGAAAAGGCCGCCGAAGGACGAATAAAGTAAAGGCACGTTATGAAAATTGTATATTGGCGGAATACGGTAACGTTTTTTGAAACGACTTTTTGGTAATAATAACGTCGGAACGTAAATGTATTTACCAGAAAACGTCGAAACGTTCCCGGTCGCGCCGGCGCGTCAGGCCGATTCACGTTACGAGAACGGCACAATCGATTATCCGCGTGGATCCCCTCGTTCGAAACGTAATCGTAGGCGGCCGCGAACGTAATTTGTTTGGGAGCCCTCCGGTCGATCCTGGGCGCCTTGGTAAACGGTCGTCGACAGACGTCGTCGGAGAGTTTTATTTACGCGCGAAGACGATAAATTACGAGGTTCGGGAAAAATAAACAACGAACGATTTTCCCGGGGCGCCTAGAACAATGCAATAGTCCCTCCACCACCGTGCGCGCGCCCAAAATGGCGACCGGGGAAATTGGACTGGCGGCGGGCTACGTTAACGAACGGGGTAAACATTCGTTCGGCGAAGAACAATCGGTAAATGGACTCAATTGCTCGTGCGTTTAATATACAGCCGCGGGCGGAAGTCATTGTTCTGATAGAATCGCGCGCCGCGAGCGAAACGCAGTAATACCGTCGCGGACGAAACCGCGGCGAATGTCGGCGGCGCGCGGCAAGAGGGCGCGAGTATGGGGGGCGGTAGTGTGGGGTGTATACTACCCGTACACTTTACAAACGTTTCCTCCGGCCGACAATTAATAAACACGTTACGACCGGACAAATACGGTGGACGGTGGCAGGGTGTAAGTCCGGCGGCGAGACGGTGACGCGAGATGGGTGGAACGAACCCTTTCCTCCCCTCCGTTCTTACATACCCTTAATCTAATATGCAGACGCGGCGGCGGCCTAAGTACCGCGAATTAACGTGCCGCGACGCGAGTTCGGAAAACTCGATTTGTCGTCCGCCGGTACGCTACCGCGTCGATTTGTCAACCGAAATTTACGCGCGACTTCTCCACGGCCCCCGGGGGGAGTGGGGGGGAAGAGAGCTGTGGTAGTTGGTGAGTTGCGTTGACGGTCGAAAGTCGTGACGACGTCCCGAAAATGAAACGAACGCGAAACCGAAACAATCGACGTTGTTTCATTAATCTCGAGACACAACACGAACCGTGTTTACATACACTAGACGACAATACACGCACACACACACACACACACACACACACACACACATATATAGTTAGAGTCGCGAGAAAAAAGGCCACGGGGTCGTCCTCGGAAGGGGTGGGTTGATGTTGTAGAAAAAAATTTAAAAGACCCGGGAATACGTAATTGGAGGGAGATTGTACGGGATCGAGAGAAGCGGAATAATTTAATGATGGCGACGTATAAGCTCTTGGAGAGTACTAGAAGCCGGTAGAAGACGTTAGTGTTGTCGTGGTACGAGACGACGAACGGGCGTTATGACACAACGTACGTAAGATATGGCGCTAAATTTATTAGCTACGATTTACAAGTATTTTCCGTTCGGATCGTTCGTTTAGCGTATTTCGGGCGCTTCACGCACTTTTCGGTAATATAGACGGGAGCGCGTGGATACGGTACTGCCGCCCACGCTCGGTTTGCATTACGTTCGCGTTAAACTACGGGCGTGCACAGAGGTGTGTGTGTAACTTCTTTTATACAGTTTACCGGATGAAAGTCTTATATCCGTTTTCAAAAGAACACGAATTCGTCGACTATACAAAAAGCGGGGCAAAAAAAAAACGAAAATTTCGGAGGGGAAACGCAAATGGCAATCCATCAACGTCGTGCCCACAAGCACATACGACAATCGTTGTACTGCGTGGTAGGCACGTTTCTTCTTTTTTTTTTTTAGCATCTTTAGGAGCTATTTCACGCTTTGCATACATCCGACAGACCACCCTGAAATATATCAAGACGGTGAGAGGGTAGAAGAGAGAGAATGATAGGAAAATACATAATATCAGTCATGAAACGTGTGCGGTTTAATAATAATCCGTTTTCGGGTAACCCTCGGTGACCCAATCATAAATAAAATATTCCACGTTCTGGGGATTTTCGAGTAGAAAAAGAGTGACAATTGATTGTAACGAAATGAACGTTTTGTTCTTCTCTAATATTCAACGCGCAAATTAACGATTACAAATTAAAACCGTCCTATGTTCGTAAATTAATAATATACATATATATAACGTTTCAATTGCCGTCACAATAAACACGTTCGATTATAAAAACGATCATAATTTATACCTTTCGATAATTTTTCAAACGAACCGTTCATTTACGAAATAATCCGATACGAGTTCCGACGTTTATTTGTGTAAACACAAAATACGTTTCGGTGCCTGTAAATACTTTAAACGACGAATTTCGAGATAAAAAAAAAACGAATCCGACGTTTTACGAATAGTGGTGACGTTTGCGACGAAATACGCGTTTCTTTTCGCGTATAATTTCCCCGATCGTTTTAAAGCGTGTCGCGGTTACGACGTTACATACCGGCAATACAATTCTAATAATTTATCGGAAATAACGCGGAAGGATGACGGTTAACGATCGTCTTATCGTCCGATTGAATACGACGCCGGTACGTAACGCGCGCGACAGGCGCAATAATAATGACGTTCGTATAATCGAAAGACGAAAAGTTTCGTTACGATCGATCAACGACCGTTTGTACACGAAAATCCTCAGAAAATGTTCTATGTAAGATTAGCGCTATACGGATTACGCGTATACGTATTATACGCGTACGTACACGCACGCGCACGCGGGGCGTTTTAAAACGATCGATACTTCGATAGTTATCTGCACGTCACCGTGTTTCGGCGTGTACGAAAACCTTTGAATATTGTTGTTGTTAACGCGTTTCGATACCGAGTGTGCGCACGACACTGTCGTGACTGGAATAATAATAATAATAACGCGCGTCGTATACACGGGGCCGCCGCCAGAGCCCATCGATTATCGTAACGAAAAGTAAAAAAAAAAACTCGTTTTTGTTGTTACTCGAGCAACCTCCGCTACTGTTATAAAACGAATTGCGTCTGGCGCGCGCGCGCGCGAATAAATGAAAAAAAAATAATTTATGCGTCGATCTCGGACGACGATAAAAAAAATACGTATTGGCGTTCGGAAATACGGCGCGCGCGTCCCGTAACCACTGTCCCCCTTGTCTCTGTAACCCGTCTTTACGGGCGTTGAATTTTACGCGAAAGAAAAAATTGGCGCGGGGGCACGACGACGGATACCACGCCGCGGTGGTGGTGTACCACGGGGACGTGTATCGAGTGTAGGAGGTGCCGCGATCGAATTTACACGGGCGACGGGACAAACGGGTCGGAAACAACGTCGTCAATTATTACGCGCGCGCCATACGGTTACCGGCGAGCCGTCCGACGCGACGCACTGGCGGCGCCCGGCCGGCCCAAACACCACGAGTGTCGCGAATACTGAACCGCGTTGGCCGAACGGAAAACGACGAAAAATCGGTCCGTTTAATTAAAATTCGATAGGAAACGATTCGAAAAACGTTCGGACAAATATTACCTCGTAACAATTGCGCGGTCGCGAGTCGTTCTTTTCGTATTCGTATCGAATCGAGTACGCGGAGAAGTAACTGGTGGACACTGCGACCCGAAACAGAATATTTTCTTCGGAAAACCGCGAATCCAAACGGCGCTCGATAATCGGACGAATCGTAATCGCGTTATTCTAGTCGAATTATTATTGACAGTGGCGTACTTAGACCCGAATTTCGGGAGAGGCCGGGAGGGGGGGTTAAATAAATAAATCGGACGACCCTAACGAAGACAAGACACTTATATGAACTATATATTAGAAACTTTAATAGATTATTCATTTTTAACGAACACGTTGTATTATAACGTGTAATAAAATGTAAAAATATTTTAGTTTTTCGTTATTATTGACTAAAAATATTCGTTTCGTAAAAAATTAATTTTTCCTAAAAATTTTCGAGGGGGGGTTATTTTCAAACCCCCCCACACCCATTAGTACGGCACCGATTATTGGACCGGAACAAAATGATCGCGTTCTAAACGTTTTTCCGAGTTTTAGCTAATCTAGAGCCTTAATAATAACGAAAACGATATTTATTCTTCCAATAGGTTCCTGGTAAGAGTGCATATATATTTGTTAAGGCGGTATGTATTTGTCGAAGTCATCAAAACGCGTTAAAAAATCGAACGCTGCGGCCCGACAATCGGGTCGACAGGTGTCGTAAACCCGAATAATTAATGACTCGGGGCCCGAGTACGGCCGTATCGGCGTCGAGAAATCGGACTCCGTGGTCATTTTTTTTTTTACGATTCGTCATAAGCGTGGGTTTCGCGTCACGAGGTCGTGTATAAGAACTGTTTTAGCGACCGTTCAAATAGTACGCGATTTTCATCTTTTAATAAATTCCGCTTTTTACAGACGTTCCACGCACGTTTCTGTAGCGTCGTAATTTTGCCTACGATCATTTACTATTAACAAATCGATACGAACTGCGGTCTGCGTGTATATATATTTATCGTTCCGAAACACGTGTTAGGTACTCGAACGATATAATAGTGGACCGTTAGGAAAACAACCCGCAATTTACTTTCGCCGAATTTCTCACCGCTCTAACCGAAAAACTGTGACGATGATTTATTACGGCGCAATCCGTCCGAAAGCCGTACTCGTGACGAGTTAAGTCGAACGTCGTCTCACTCAAATATTCTCGACGATGGTTGTTCTATCGTTTCGTGTACGTGGGCGTAACAAAAAAAAAAAAAAAAACCCATTTACCACGGGTGAAAATATTCGATAATTGGATTCGACGACGTTTTTGTAAACGCGTACGAAAGTGTATATATATATACGTATACATAGTTTGCGCTCGCGATTGGCGCGAGATCGTATTGGTTCCGACGAATTTCGCTTTGTTATTTTTACGTAACCTAAAGGCCCCGGCCACCGGAAAAGTAAAACTCTCGTCACGTTATTTCGCCCACCACCACGGTTATAAAACGCGCGTAGGCGCGTAGGCCCGTATAATATTATTATTATTATTTATTACCCGACGCGTTTTATTCGTGTGTGTGTGTGTGTGTACGTATATATCGAGTAAGTCGCTTAATTCTATTTCGGAATACGCAGTTTGTTTCAGTTATTCTAATTCCGTTCGAAAATAATAATCGTAATAACGTTTACGGTGAGTGCGCACCGGTACCCGAGTACCGGGAAATCCGCATTAATCTGTATACGGAAATACTTGATGCGTAACATCGCGCGCGGAGGTTATATAAGAAAAATAATATATAGAAGGGAAATTTTCGAAGAAAATATTTCGGAGCCGTTTCGGAAGCCAAGTCTTTCGGAAAATGATGTTTTTCCACTCGCAGCTGTGTCGTCTAGCGGTTTCCAATAAATTACGTTTTAAAGAATACTCGCGACGGTACAGCACGCGAAATGACGAAAATATCGCCGCGACGCTTTCCGAAGGCGTATTATGTCCAACGGCATTTCGTATGAACCGGTACGATTTCAAAAGCGAGAAATACGACGGACAACGACGATCGGAAGAAATTCGTTCCGATCGGTTTTTACACATTCGGCGCGGTAATATTTTACAAATCGGTAAACTACGTGTTTACTACTAGCATGTTTTACGGTATTAAAAGTCGCGCGCGAAGAAAATTTCGCTCGTACGAAACGTACCGGAAATGTCGAAAAACGTCGAAGCGATCGCCCGTTCGAATAAACGGGCGATTTATTTATGTATAAACGGGCGCGAATATAACGGCGGCCGAAAAATGTATTTGGACGTTCCGGCAATTAAGGTCGAGAACCCGCCGGGTATGAAGTTTATCGTAGTCTGTTTTAAACGAAACGTCCGCAAAACGCGCGACCCTATAAACCGTTGCCGATATTTCGCTACCGCGCACCGTCGTCTCTTTAAACCGGCGTTCGTATCCTAACGGCGGCTTCTCGTCGAATACGCGCAAAACAGCGCGCTCGTTTGTAACGCAATACCGCGGCGGACAAACCAGCAGTTCGTCACGCATCCCGAAGACGGGTAGGTACACTCTACTCCGTGACGGTAAATGGCCATTATGCGTGTACACCGCCGCGGTGGTCGTATGTAGCGCGCGTTCGGGGCTCACGACGTCTTTAACCGGACGAAAAACACGGCGCGCCAATGTCTTTGTACGAAAGCGGCAGGTATAAACGCGGCCGGGGCCGTGTGTTACGACGTGTCGCCAGCGTGTGTGTGTGTGTGTGTGTGTCGTAATCCCAACTACGGCGGCGGAGACAATACTCGTACGAGGGTGTCAAAATTGCGTCGTACACGTACGAAAGGTCAACTGGAAAACACGTCCAGCGTGAAACACGAAAGCTTTCGCAACGCCCGGTAACTCGTACGTAATAAATACCGTCGAATGCCGCGGAGTATTCGCGCGGAATAAAACGCGTATAGTCTCGTAACGACGTAGTAATATTTAAAAACAACCGCGTGTATTGGACGAATAAAGAGTCGATATTTGTATTTATTTTGCGCGTAAAACGAGATTTCCGGTAACTCGAATATAGGATCGGCGACAACGCGCTACGTTAAGTGTACGTTCGAGCACGGCGATCGTCAGAGTACGTACGTTAAAAAAAAATTGTTGGCGAACGATTTTCAGCGGAAATTAGACGGGGAGAACACAAAATCGAAATCGTAACGTTCGGAATTATATATAACGGATTAACCGAAGTCGAATATATATATATATATATATATACGCGCGGAAAGACCGGACGAAAAGAAATATAAGACAGAAAATTACGTCAGAATGACGGGGAATAGATGCGGTCGTAGTTGGAGAACGTAGGAAGTGAAGAATTAGCTTTTTAGCCCGTGTACCGGCGGTGTCCGTCTTTTATTTTAGATACATACGTATATAAACTGGGCGCGCTGAGAGATGATGGATCTAAAACGTATTAAGATTTCCGGCCAATACGCGGTCCCTTTTTCCGTATTCATTTACCATAGGTCGACCCGGTCCGGTTAATTGATTTATCGTGTTTTCGTCTCGGTTTATACACAACCCGTTAATAACGCCGTACTTACGATAATAACGGAAATGAAACGTACGTAGAAAACCTATAAATACCGTATTTACGTATTCGCCGGCGTGTACCGTTTTTTTTTTTGGATTTGGTAGTCATACTTAACCACGGCGAATATTTTTCAATTCTACGTAATTCGTCTACGGCGACGAGCCACGGTGACGATAATAACCCGTCGTCGTCCCACTTCGATCGATCATCGGGTGATCTTTAACAATAACGCCGGGGCGGCCCGCGTACGGAGGAGGCGACAGCAAAACGCGCGTCCGGAGGCCCGTCACAAATCACGGGACGGCCGATAAACGGGACAATTTTCGGGTTGCCCGCGAGTATAAATTATAACCGTTTTACAATGGAAACGTAAATTTCCGAGTCTCGCGCGCGTTACTTGACAACTGGAACATCTCGGCGCAGCGGGTAGGTAGGTGTCTATCTACACCATCGGGCTCCTCTCGGCGCGTCGAGACGATTATATACGGGAATCACGTATTGAATAATTCAACAGGAACCCCGTAAACACCGTACCAACCGACACGGACCTTCCATTATTCTCCGTAAATTATATAGACGGTACGATACTAATTGAAAATCTTTTCCGGGGGCCCGGTATTTATTTTATTTAAAATATATATTTCGAATCGAAACGTAGAAAACCAAACGATTCCGAAAATAAACCGTTTACGCGTACGTGCGAGCGCGCGCGCGTTTTTTTATTTTTGTTCGTTGGCGACGAGTTATTTCTAGGCCACTCGTGTCGTCATCGCCCCGACTATCACCCCGGGGAGGGAAGGTGGAAAAAAAATGTGCTTAGAGCGCGTACGTACGCGTATATACGTATTGAGAACCGCCAAGGAGACACTATAAATTAGCGGAACGCGGAATCGCGTCTGCATGACGGGTGTATAACATGTGCGCGGGACGAACACGCGTTTTATTATATCATATTTTGTTTCGGGCGTTCGATAGCGTACGGTATACGGGGCGACGGGGGCATCTGTTTCTTCCGTTCAAAGAACGGTATACACAAGTTTGGTATATACGGGGTTTCGTATTCGCCGCCGTGTGTACGGTACGCGCGCGCTCATTAAACGATCAAATATTTCGTATCAAAGTCGGTAAACTCGTTTAAAACACGCCCGCCGATTTTTATCGTCCCAACGCGCCCGGCGATAAAACATTATTTATACTTTATAGAATTCCTATAGTTTACGCGTTCCACGGTGACGCCTGGGCTACTATGACGTTTACGTAAACTGTATGTATGTGTGCGCGTGTACGTATATACAATACACGAATATGTCTGGCGAAGAAAAACGGACGCTATCGGACTGGCCGTAAATTACAATTATTACTCGTCCCCGAGTGTAAACGGACACGTTCGTCCGGCCGTTATTATTATTTTACGAAGTTTAATGGGAAAGTACGTTATTGTACGGTTTTCGGGGGGAGCCGGGCGCGGGTTTGAAGCGAAAAAACGAGCCGAAAATCCGAGCCCGTTAAACCGTGTGTACTCGTACGAGAAACGCCATTCGGATACGTACAATAATAATTATACGTCTCCGTTACGAATTATTTAATTTATGTCGAAACTTGTACTTTCGATAATGAACTCCGACGCCGTGACAGCGTGAATCGAGACTGATCAATCAACGTCACGAAATACGCTAACGTTCTAATAACATAGATATATGTGTATACACACGCGCTGGTTTATTGGCGTTGAATAATGAAACGAATATAACTGTAAAGAAACGAACCGACGGGAATATTTTTATCGGGACGATATCGATTATCTTTCGATAGCACGTACGTTCATCGCGGCGCTCTATAACCGCGCGACAAGTCCCCTAAAAGAGTATATTTATTCGGGTGTTAAATAATGTCGCGTATTTGTTTAAAAAAGAAAAAATAAACGAGAAAAGAACGGTTTCCGTCGAGAGATATTTGTTGACGCAAACACTTACGCCACGTCGGTTATCATCATCTTCGAGACGATATCCGTCGCGGATAAAACCGGCGAAGTAAAAAACGATCCGGCATATCGCGCGAGAATGTCCACACACGTGCGCGCGATAATATTGAAATTTAAAGCCCTGGAGTTTCTTTTACCGTCGTCGACAGGCCATTAACAAGCTATTGTCGGGCGAACACGGCAGGCCCACGGTCGTTGCGCGGCTGTTAATAGGTCTCGGAAGATAATCGCCGTTAAGTTCCGCCTGTATTCGGGACGGGGTGGATGGAGGGTCGTGTCTTCCTGGCGCGAAATTTACAGGGCTCGTAATAATAACGGTTTTTAATGGGTCCGCGGCGCAATATCTGCCGACACCTGACTTTACGACCGTCCGACCACCACATTTCGAATAATATACGTATATATGCAAGATCTAGGATCTCGTTAAAGTTAAAACCGCCTCGCGCGGTAGCAATACGAAAATAACTACGCGTTTTACGTACGTAGTAAACATCCACAAAGCCACTGGTTTTCGAATGTACCGACCGCACTCGTTCGTGGAATAGCGATTTTAACTACGCGCTTACGGATAGATCGTAAATAACGTATCGAACGGCGAAAAATACGCCCCCGTAATTGACGAACTAAATAATTGTTCCACCCAAAATGAACGTTCGTCGCTCGACGCGCGGCGTTCCAACGGTACTAATCGTCGACGAACGAACGAACGCGGCTCGCCGCCCGATACGATTCGTCAGATCGGCGTACACGGCGTACGTTCAAAATACACGTCCGGTGTACCCGCGGAGACCCGAAATTGAAAACCGAGCCGCGTTCGAAGACTTCCCCGAAAATAAAACGCGTTTAGTAGCGTTTAGCGACGCTATTACGTTAAACGTAATCTCGAATTACAAAACACGGCCGCGTGTATCAATAAATCTTTCGACCGTGTCGAATGCTACGAGTAAAATGTATCCAGTCGGTCGACCAGATGTATGGGTTATGTCACGCTTAAAATGGTCAAATCACGGGATATACCTTTTTCGAAAAACGTTGAAAATTCTCCATGGGACCAAAATGTTTGTTTTATTGTCCAATATATACGTAAAAATATTCGATTTGTAGCAATAAAAATAAATCCGAGCTACGCCTGGCTGAGATACGCCCGTACAATATGCATAATATTTATATTGCTTCGCGCGGAATATTTTTTTGTGGAGATGTATGCGAAACTTGCGTCATCTGGCAGAGCGAGGCTTTATTGAGATTCCGAATTTATTGGTGGCCGTATCTACAGTTTTATGAATACACTACGTCATATATAGTAATACACGTATACGGCTTTACGCGCAGTAACGTGGGCCAGAAGATTCCTAAAAGAATACTTAGGTTTTGGCGATACATTTTTTTTCTACAACATTGGGCACGGTTACGGTAGGGTTTCTCGAAAAATAAAAACGTCGTAAAACGAAAATGGCCGAAAATCGAATACGAACGGCGTTTTTTTATACCGATTCCAGGAATTAAATATATATTCGATTCCTCTACGCGAAATTCCGTAAAAATATTTAAATCGTTATATTCGCGGTATTTTTTTTTTGTTTAACCTTACGCGGCGCAATATCAAATTATTTCTGTTCGGTAAAATTATTTCCAAAAATAAAAAAATCTTTCGTACGTTTATTGTTTTTATAATACGTCACCGTCGTCCACGGTCTAAAAAAACGTTAGAAAACATAATGGGAGGGGCGGTTATTCTTTAAATAAAATACATTCGAAATACTTATAACAAAGATGCCTAAAATCGTTAGATCGAAAATTTCGAAAAAAAAAAAAAACGCGTACCTCGATACGCAATAATCGCGTCATTATATATAATCGACGGAATTTCTAAAAATACATTTTCGAAGCTTTATAAATTATTACTTAAACGAAATTAAATTCCCCGTTAAAGCGAAACTTGCCCAAAGATTTACCCGTTTAAAAATCGTATTGGGTATTCTATTCAAATATTTCCGATTACTGTTTTTGAAATATATCGCGACGATTTAAGTACGGAATTACTCGAATTGACAAGCGTGGTTGTATTATTATATATTACAGTAAAAGTCGTCGGCGAAAAGTTTAGCATTTTATTATGTATAGGCCCGTACGAGTAATTTTTTGAAGTGGCACTTAACCACAGTCTCGTGAAGTTACGCCGCGACGGTCGTTTTTGAGTATTATTTACGTATTACTTAAAAAGTCGGGCGATGGATGGGCGATGGTTGTCCCCGGCAAATGTGTTACTCGGGAATGTCAAAAAGCTATCGGTTTTTCGCCACGTCTACAGCGCGCGTGTAATTTTAACGGGTAAACGAACGTCGCGTTTGAGATTTCGGAAAATTATTTACGCGGTTCGAATCGTTGAAATTACTCGACGCCGAATGTCGTCGTACTCGTCTGCCTCCTCCTAATCATTTCGATTACGCGGCATCTAGTTTTCGTCACAAGTTCAGGGGCCAAACGAAACGAATCGACGTGAACCGCGGACGAATTTGTCAATACAAAACGCGTAACTCCGGTGTCGTGCACCTGGTGGGCGGAGGACTCGCCACGCGTTACGTGGTCGACTACAAAGTCTCACACGTGCTCGCGGTGTACATAACGTGTATACATATATATATAGGTGCCGGGGTAGAGTATATTTATGTTGTTAATCAGGCGTGTCCGTGGAAAAAAAGAATAAATAATAATTCCGCGCCAGACCGAAGACGCGCGTACCGTAGCGCGCGGGTCAGTGGACCGTGACTGACTCGGTTTTCTGTCAACATCGAAACGCACGGGGGGGAGACGAGAGGGTGCCCGCCATATTTTGGCGTTTCTTTACGGCGCGCAGCTGTCATCTAAAACGCCTATAGATCGACGCTAATCCCGTTTACGCAAATTGCGGCGACCACATCTCCTCCTTCACGCCGGTTTACGCGTATGCTGTACCGTTGTGACAACACGAAATTCGCCGTCTAACATTTTCGTTCGTTTTTTCGCAAATATCCCCACGCTACCGTTAGAGATTCGCAAAGGGACCGCCCGTTCGCGCTAAACGTTATTTACCCGAAATCGGGTTTAAAAAATATTCGACTCGGTAAAATTGGACGTGTCCGTCGATCTTAGCCATCACTGCGACGGTTGTGGATTAAGTTAGAAACGTTAACGGGTTTTCAATAAAAAAATATTGTTTGTGAAAAAATTCGACACCGAGATGACGGAATTATCTGTAATTAAAATTAATTACGTTTTGTTAATAATTTATTTACAAATACGTAATAACATTGTTTACGCGTACGTCGAAATAATTTTAAAATAATTAATCAAAAGCAACACATTTTTGGCACGAACGGAAAATGGATATTTTAAAATACTCCGAATATACGAATATATTAACAAGATCATTATTCAAATAGATACATACCGTTTGGACGCGTTTACAAGACCAATAACGATCAACGTTTATCAACTTATACAGTTACACCACAACTACCGTCGGAAACAATAGCGAACTTAAGATTAATTGTATAACGTTTATATATATCATGGAACGTTAATTGACGTTTTACGTTTTTGTTATTTTAAAATTACCGTTTTAGAAACAGTCGTTATATACGCGGAGAATTATAAGCGCCTATGGGAATTAAAAATTTCTTCGGACTGCGAGACTTGTTTTTCACACGATACTTGAAAGGAGTATAACGCGAATTAATCCGACAAATAACACCGGAACGGAGAAAGGGCCATTATAATTATTATCGTTGTTATTGTGTGTACCAGAGACCGGTGCCGGCGGAGTAGTTCAAATTGAATGACATCAATCATCGGCGGACGGATGTTTTACGTACAGGCGTGCTGCTAACGACGATTCCTTTCCCTCTCCGCTCCCCATATACACTTACGACGACTCGTTGGCGAGCGAGCGCGGCCAACGAACTAATGGTAACCCGTAGACCGAAGAAAATCGGGGCCGTTGCGATCAAAAGACGCTACGATTCCAAATGAGGCGCGTTCGATCTTTTCGATCGATCGCCGTCGACATCGTCGAACGCGTCCGTGAGCCGACGCCGATATTATCGGTTAGGTCGATCTAAACACCCCCGTTCACTTCCACGAACGTCAGTGAAATCCGCGACGACGGTACGAATAAAACTTAGGCGGCCGGTGTAGGTCGCTTTCGAAATGATTGAGCCGACTACGGCTCGGACTCGACGGGTCCCGTTTTTGCGCGATTAACGTACACAACTTGGACGCGCTTTTATAACAAATAATACGACGGGCTCGGTGCCCCCGAAAGTTTTCACACTCGACGTTACAGCGGGGCCGGCGGCGTACTGCGCGCACGAATAACGGGTACGGTATCCAATCATCGTCGAGTATCTAATAGTCGATTGTCGAACTCTTCGGTCACGAGTATGTCTCGTTGAGTAATGGCGTTTCTAGACACGCGAGCGGCCCCGTGGCATTTGCGACGTATAAAAGGTGCGCGCGCGCCAATATAGTACTCACATAGCGTGTGTGTGTGTGTATAGAAATTGTAGAAATTCGCGCATTCGATTTTCTCTCCCTTCGACATTTATATATATATAATACGTTATATACAAGACCCTTTATTACAGTTTAAGGAAGCGAGTGAACGTCGTTCCTCTTGCCTCCCCGTCGACGCGCTTCGCCACGGAAGAAAACCCATTACGCAATATTGGGAAACATTTGAGAGACACGTTGCACGACCAATTTCCCAAGACAGACGGCGTCTAGAAAAGGCCCCGGTAATTTATTTACGCCGGCAGTCTTTACGCTCCCATAGGCCGCGCGAATAATGCGCGAGATTATGGAACGAAATCGGAACACCGTCACACGGTCCCACTTATATAAATAAATACGCGCCGGCGAGTATTTATAGTTCCGTGTATGCACATTTTTAGTCCGTTTGAACCGCGTGAATCTTGCCGCGGGCTTATCTCATTGACGGAGGGCGTGCGCGAAATGAGGCCGATCATTTTTACGCGAAAAACAAAAAAAAAAAAACACAACACGGTTCGACGATATATCGACACGTCTACGGTTACGAGGTATTATCGCGCGACGTTCGTTTAATCGCGATTTAACGAAACCGATCGAATCGTAACGATCGGACGGCTAATAATCTTCAAACATAATTTGGTTACTATTGACGAGTGCGCGGACGTGGCGGACGATAGATACGCGTACGAATCGTTTTTAATTTATTTATTTCGAAAACGATCGTTTTAAGTATTCTCGAACGAGTCGCGGACGCGTAATTCGCGATGAAATAACACGCGTTCAATTTTCACAAAAACAAAAAACCGAACACAGTTTACCGGTAAATTCGATTAGTAAACTAGCGCATCTAACCACAATAATTTACGTAAAATAACGAATAATCTTTTTGCTCGCGGATCATACAATTGTCCGCAGATTACCCGGTAGAACACACCGTCGGCCGTATTTTGTTTTTATTCGCCCAACTACTTTACGAAAAACGAATACAGGCAGTCGACGTTCGAATCGTTAGAACGCTTAAAACGATTATTAGCGCGCGCGACGTAGGGACTAAGATTTTTGCGTACGACGACGGTATTCGATACGACCAAGAAACAACTCTCGTGATAATAATACATTACGTAGAACAGTACCGGAACCGTAAGCTCGAAAATCCGTTAATCATATCGATAAAAGGTCGTTGCCGCGCCGAACGAAATTGGCTTACGGTAATTTTGTTAAACAAACAAATAAATCGGCCAACGCGAAAACACTCGACACTCGACTAACGCGGATATAATAATTAACGTTATAATTTGTTTCACTTCGAGAACTCCGTACGTGTCTTATAACGACTGTATAATTATTGATGTGGGCACTACCAGTCACGATGAACATTTATAAACGTCACTCCGATGCTCGTGACTAGTTCGTACCAGATTGTCCCGATATTCGATACAATATTTGGATCGTTATTATGCGTTAAAGCATACAACGAATCGCGGTCGCGATTTCGTCGAAAATGAATAATAGGAAATTATTCGTATTTTTCGTAATTAAATTGTAAAACGCACCGACGGTTTGTATTGTAATATTTAAATAAGCTTCGAATAATTTCGTAATACTACAGAATTATATGTATATATTATATACCGTCTGCAGCTTTTGACGGTTTTATCATCAAAAACAGAGTATTCTCCGCGCCGTAATTAGTTTGCTTGACGCAGGGAGGAGTCTTCAGAAGATACGTATACACATAAACTGCAGGGGTGGTAAAGAATTCATTATAAAATATCACATCACCCCCAAACCGAAAACATCGTAATCCCGTTCCCACTCACTCACCCCATCCATCCGCTCGTCGGTCCCAAAACACCGCACAACCAGCAAGTCTGTCCGCAAATTTAATCCCCCCTCCCCCGGTTTGGTTTTGTTCGACGAAATTCAAACGAACGAGGGCGTGTGTTTCGTGTTTATCTTGTCCCGACGCGTTTTCCAGACGGAATTTCAAAAGAGCGACGCGCGTAGACAAACGGAAGAAGAACGCTGCCAATATAACGTAGCGAAAAATGCTAAAAGCGTAATATTAAAAAAAAAAAAACTTTATATATATATGTGTGTGTGTGTGGTGTCGTGTAAAACGATATTGTTTCAACACCGGCGACCTTTTTAAAATGCTTAGACATAGTAATGGCTTCGTAACGAACGGCGTTACTGAGGCGATTGATTGCCCGCTATTGTCGACGTCTATTTCAATTTTTTTTTTCCTCCTATTCGCGTATACATATTTATACGTGTACGCTGTCGTAATATGAAAAAATCCAAACGTATCGGGTTTCGTAATATAATTATTATGATACGTGCGTCCGACATAGAGTAGTCGAATTACCAATTACTCGAATTATCATACGTACAAGAACGAGTCAGGTCGTACAACGATTACCAGCGATGTAAGCTTTGTTTTTATACAACATTTCGTACGAGCAATATATACCGACGGGAGGATATTCCGAAACGTTCGTCTTGTGCGCACGCGCGCGCGACCCGCGACGAAAAATCGCTAATTAAAATGTCGCGTTATTAGCCATTGTTTCGTTTTTTTGATAAACACGTCGATTTGTTTAACGCGTTTTCACAAATTGTATTCTCCAAACGCGTTATTCTATCGGATCCTTTCATCGTATAATACGTCCCCGTTCGTACAACGCATACACTAAAGGACTACAACACAATAACCCGAACAATATGTGCACGCCACCAATTAATCATCGCGTTCAAGGCCGAACGTAATAAATATATAACCTGACGAAACGTAATTCCTAGGAACAATGCGTTTTCGTAAGTGAAAATATACACCGGTATATCATTTTTCATGCGCACGAAACAAAACAAAAATCGAATACACGACGAACCGAAATATAATTACGAATAATCTTTAACGAACAAAAACACGGGAAATTATTGTGTATTTTAAGAACGGCGATTAAAAGCTTTGAATTTTATTTTCCTGTTTGCGTTCAAATAACACCGATAACGGACACGGAACTATAATAATTGCGATTTCGGTTAAAACAATTTCCCGCTAGAAAAAGAAATAACGTAAAACGAATAAAATATATGAACAATCCGATAAAACTTAAATATTTGTTTCCGTAACGTTTAAAAGCGGATATGCCGAACTACTTTTCGATAAGAAAAAACAATTTTAATCTTTATTAAGTAAATTATATTTAATTTAATCTTAATCGTATAAACTTAAATTAGCATTTGAATTTTGTAATACTTATTTTCGCTTCGTGTACGAAAATATTTAAACGCGAATTATATTAAAAACGCTTCGTTAATTTTCTGTTTTATGAAATGTAATTCGTATTATAATAAAATAAAACGCGGAATATTGTTTAATTAATAAAGTTGTTTTTACGTCGTATCATTCATCATACACTTCCACCGCCAAAATGTTGTTCAAAATCCCGGATATCCGAAGCACTTGGTTGCGTAATCTTTAAGTTTTACAAAATGTATAGGAAACGAGAAAAACTATAATATTAATTATAACGAAAAGTTCAAACGGTTTTTTTGGTTTTTTTTTTGTAATAAAAGGCCAGGATACATAACGAAAACGCCGCCGCGAAAACAAATGATAATTTCTTAGTGGACGGTTTTCCGTAAATGATTTATTTATGCGCAGTACTTAACTACCATCGATAACGCGGTTTGTTTAATTTATTCAAATTTGAATATCTAAAAAGCAAAATAATTCTCCGAGGCGAACAAAAAAAAAACCCTCCCCCGTGTAAAATCGCGCGGTTACGATAAAAGTAAGCAAAAAAATAAGCGATCGAATTGTATTTTTTTAAGAACATTGGCCCCTTGATAACTGCTGCGCTCATTACTATTCGAACGGTATTATCGTTCTCAAGGGTATAATTCAGTTTAGGTTTTTGTACACGTACTTTTAACGAAAACAAAAAAAAAAAAACGAATAAATTCGTTTGTCGGTGGTTCGCATTGTTACCGCTAAAGAGAGGAGTTTTCTATTTCCGTTTTATAAAATCATCGAAATACGTTTTTATCCGGATATCGCGTACGATATATATATACGCATATGCAAAAATCACAATAAACCACGCGTTGAATATATATATATATATATAACAATAACAGCTACAAGAATATGCTACCATAAAAATAATTTAAAAAACAAAACGGGATGATATAAAACTATTCCTTATAGCTTAAAACAAACCAATAATTCGAACCAAAAAGTCTAAAGGAACAAAATCGTATCGTACAAAACACGTGAAAATAATAATCTTTGGGTATTTTATAAAACTAATTAACCGTTTAAGTCAAAGTACCGTCACTGGAAGTTTTCTTCATTCAAACCAACATATCAAAAAAAAAAGAAAACCACCTCAAATATCATTTCGACCTATAGTAATTAATTTAAGTACGGATTACCGAATGTTCTATTAAAAAAGTTAACGAACCGTTTAAATTATTTGTATTTCCGTTCGCTTAAATCACGTTTATTGGATCGTATTTACGTTTAATGGAATTATTAAATAAAACTCGAACGTCGATTAAAACGGATACATTCAAGAATTACGGGTCACTCGGTCTGTTCGATCAACAACAACTACGCGGTCTTAATACGCCAATTATCCGAAACCCCTTTTCAAAAATTTAACGAAGTGATTACAGGACGAGAATTCGAAACGACCAGATTAGCGAAAATTCTTTGTCCATCCACATATATATGACGCGTGGAATTCGCTAGCCAAAAGTGTCCTAGAGCACAACGGCGTTTTCGGACATCGGCCGTATACGTAGGGTGCCAGGCGAATTATCTCGAAGGGTGCATTCGCGGCCCTAGTCCACGGACGACGTGCTTAGAACGTCGAAGAAGGGATCTCTAACCGTCACCCCCGTTGTTGTGACCAAAAGAGAATACCGCGTTTATATATATATATGCACGTAGAGATATAGATATATGAACCGAGGGTTGTAAAGGGATTCACCTCAAGGAAGAAACGAGACGAGAAAATCGATAAAACTTCTACGTCGACCCCAAACTGCAACGAGTTTTACACCGCGGCGCGTAATTTTTCGAGCGAACATTATTTAATACCTACCTTGTTATATATCTATGTGTGCGCCGCAAAGGTTAAACGTACTGAAAAATATCTATAAAACTTTCCCCGTGTAAAACCGCTATAGAAAAAAATTATCCTCCGTGTACCTATAGGGTTTGTATACGATTATTAAATTCGTTTACCCGTATTATATCTACCGTATCCCGACACGCTGTGTAACGTAGTTAAAAATTACGCCTTACGTCGTTATATAGGATATGCCGTATATATATACACGGGTACACTAATCGTCGATATTTTGTAAATACGATTTACGAAATAAGTTAACGCGTTTAGTGCGCGTAGAAGAGAAAAAGCAAAATTGCTATTATATCGGTTCGTCGTTTCGTTATTCAAACACGACTTACGAGCGATACGTATATAATTACGAACGTTTTTTTTCGGACGCCATTCGACGTATTATTTGTATTACGTCGATTTGTATACGCTGTGAGTATATATATATATATTTGTACGCGATATAAAAGAAAACATTTCTGAAGGAAATTACGCGCTTCGATCGAGTACGCGGTAACGACAACGATAAGCGGAACAGTATCCCGAGAGAGAATAGAAAATCACAAACTGTAAAAGTTTGGTCAATAAATACCGTGTCGTTTTGACAAAATAGCGTGTGTATAGACGCAGAGTAGTATACAACAACTATTATAAGTTTTCAGTTCGAATCGTATAGAGGCGAAAAAGTAAAAGTGACTTACGTCGAATATGTAACCGCGAACAGTGAAGTAACGAAATAACGAAATAGGAGAACCTATTAATTATTCCCCGACTATTTTCTACGATTACACATTAAGCCGTTCGAAATTCGTTTAACGAATATATATACATATACATATTTATGGTCACGATAAAGTGGTAAAAATGAGTTGATTTTTACCGTTTCGTTTATATCGTTAATAATTATGTAATTATTTTTCAGTTCTTAATCGAAGTTGACCGTTCGCTTCGTGTTATAAAATCGGACATTTAAAACACGAGTAGCTTTATATTGTAAAATAATCTATATAATTATGAAATTCGCAGTTTACGCTTCGACAAGGTACGTAATTTTATATACTTATTTATACAATAGGTAGTATAATCGATGAATAATTGATTCCAATTCAAACGGAAATTGGAATAGCGAACTTGAATCGTTTTTTTCAAATGATTCGTATACGTATGGCGAATGAATCGATACGTACGGGACAAAATTGTAAAAATATAGAACGTTCGATGAAAAAACAAACGTAAGCGTTCGACACGATTAATTAATTATAAAAAAACTCGACGGTACAACGTTTATGTTCAAGTAATACGCGTCACTAGGCAAATTAGAATATCGTGTTCGAATTTTATTTTTCACGTCGGTTTCCTTCGAGCTTCGAACACGGTTAATTAACGCTCGGAAAAATAAAGTTACCGCGATTGGAAGTATAAAAGCGAAAAATACGGGTATTCCCGTTCGTCGTGTTTATTAAACGTTAAACGTAACGTATTCGCGTTTGTGGGGAACGCGCGACGAAATAAAAGAAAACCTCTAATACGCGTCACGAGGTATTAAGCACGGTTCTCGTGGTGTTTATAATATATAATACGTCTTAATGATACGAGCTGCGGGTACTAAAAATGTCTGGAGCCTAACCTAACGTATAAACGTATGTAAATGCGTTTAAGAAAAACCTCTGGCGACATTATACGAATATAACTCTTCGGGAATACAAACGTCAAAAGTACCCGTTACGTTTTATTTCCTTTGAACGTCTTCGCTACGCAATTACCGTAACTGCCGTACGTATGAATAAAACGTACGTACGCGTATAAAAAAATATATACAATTTTCGCCGCTAAATAATATTCCGATCGACGGAAAAAAATATCGTTTTCATTCGTTAGGTATATCGTGAAATTAATATATCCACGGCGCCGATCGTAATAATATAAATATTACGCTAAAATATTTACTTATAACTTATATTTACTTTTTATAACTTTCCGAATATATATATATATATTTATTATTTATTATATATATATAATATACGGGTATTTGTCGAAACGCGACTCGATTTTCGCGTAAATTTTTCAAATAGGCGGTTTTTTCGTTTTCGAACAAAGAACTCAAGAGTAGCGGGTTCTTTAATGATATTCGTATTGTTTTTTTAATGGACAGCCAATGTTATCGTCGCGTAAAAATTTCGCTTGATAGACCGACAGAAGATGTGCGGCACAATGAGCGCCGTTTGACATTCATTGGACGTAATAGACTATTGACCCAAGCGTGTATACGCAATTTACGTCGTTGTAGCCAGTTGTAACGATAATACGCGTTATTGTGTTGTACGCGTATTGTAATTGTAACTATATAAAGAGTACAAGTTTATATACTTTCTTCGTCGATAGTTTTCGAAATATGTGTTGGCGTACATTCCGTGTACTTACGAGCGTTTAGGCTACACGAAACGGAGATCCGAGACGAAAATAAAACGATGGCGGGTCGTTTGAAATACGACGTCGTCGTTTATCCCGGCAATTGCCGTTAGACACGAATAGTCCAAAACGTTAATGTGTGTGCGCGTGTGGGGTGGGGAAAATTGATACGGCTGAACAGTAACGACTCAATTCTCGAGTCCGTCCGTCCACCCAGGGCAACGCGTGTTAGGGGGGGGTTCAACGTATCGGCCAAAAATGGACGCGACCCAACGACGGGACGGAATGGCGAAGTACGATTAATACCGTTCAAAGTGCAAGTGAAGGTCGACATTTTCGTAAACCGCGAAAACGGGCACCGATTCCGGATTATCAATTTTAGTCAATTTCGTCGTAGTGAAAACAGCAAAATACGGATATCGTACGGACCTCTGTACATTTTTAAATATCGTTTACTTTCGTTGATCGAAATGGGGGGGAAAAGATTTTTTTCATTGTATACGCTTCGTTCGTGCAACAACAAAAACCGCCTCCGCGCTTAAACGTTTTTAATTTTAAAACGCGCGTAGAAATTTTCATAAAATCAAAACTATAAGACGCGATTTATAATTTCGTCTTAATTATAAACACAACTTAAAGTATTCCGTTTCGTTTTTTATTTCGATATTAATTCGTAGCGCGTAAGTTACTATTTTTAGAAAGTTACTTTCCGATATTTATAGAATAACGTACGTTCGGTTTTATTTTATTCTTTATCTAACAATTTCGTCGTTAACGCGTTTTTCGGTACCGAATTAATTTTCGGTTCGTTTATTTTTTACTCACTTGTTTCTGTTTTAACGCGTGCATTTGTGTAGTCAAATTTATTAAGAAATATAGGCCAAAAAGAGTTTTAATTTTTCCCCGTGCCGGTAACTATGTCGTATAGTATTTTACGTTATAATATTATATCACATATCATATCTCGGTACTCGGTAAAATACGCCGATTATGCACCAAAACCTACCGTTTTAAAAATATTTATTTTTTAAATTTATTAATTTTCGGAAAGCATTTTGGGCAATTGTCAAAATCAGCATGAACACCTAATACCGTTTTCTAACTCGTCGCGTTTTTTCAACTAAAATTCGTATACACTCGCTAAATAATACTAATATTTTTTTTAACGTCCTACTATATTATTGATAAAATGTTTGTGTTTTAAACACAGGTAGTACAAACTTTATTTACGAAAATCGTTAGTCACTACTAATTTTCATTATGTTTTTTTTTTTTTATAGGAACCGCACGACGGCGAACAAATAATTCTAAACGTAATAATATATAACATATCGTCACGGGCCATTGAACCTAAAGAGTTGTACAGTAAATGCCTATAAATGTAAGCGACTATACATCGCTTCACCTCACCGCCCCTGATACTATTTCCGGATGTGTCCGAACAGCGAGCGCCAACCCTTTCGAACGAGCGCGTGCACATTCATCCGGTGGCGCACGCGATCCGACCAAAACGACAACACAATATATACACGAACCACCACCCGATTACACGCACTACCGATAATAGCCCGACGAATTACACAATAACAATAATATGTTACATTCCAGTCATTTCACACGTCACTGGTTACGCGTTTTTTTTTTTTTTTTATTTTCGGGCGGCCAGTTGTTGTCAGTGTAAACCGTTTTCGCAAAATCATTTTTCTCGTTAAAGTTGTTACAAAATTAAAACGAACCAAGAAATACGAAAAGGAAATGGCGTTTCAACAAAAATATCGAAGCGTATACGAATATATTACGTGATATTATTAACATTGTCAAACAGCGATACACACATTTTGTAACGATTATCGACAAAATTCGATTTACTGTAAAACAGAAATTGTAGGAAAATTACGGAACTCGTCACTCTAAAGACATCGTCTGTGTTTATTCCTCGTATACGTTTATTAAAAGTTGTACACAAACTTGTTGAGAGCATTTCCATTATCGCCGGGATCATATTTTACGCGAAAAAAAAACCGTTAACCCTTGCTCGGCTCAATTTCTAATAGTTTAAAAAGTTTCCATTTATTGTGGTACGTAGTTTATAACGAATAATGAAAGTTAAAAGTTATATTACGTAAATAAACCAACGTTTAGATCAAATAAGTTGGTACGCCTACGACGGGAAATAGAACTACCGTAATCATAAAACAACAAAATGTTCGTTAATTTCGTATTATTATAAATAATAAATATGGTCGGAAAATGTTGTTTTAATAACGGTGTCAAAAAGTTTGGTCACATTTTACAATATAATGGTCCGAAAATGATTAATTTACCGCGAAAATTGAATAATATATTTTATTAATATTTCAAGCACACGCGGCGGTAAGCCTAAAGAAAAGTCGTAGTAGAGTAAGCAATAATTGATTTTTTTCAACTCGGTGTTGAAGTTTCGCTCGACCTAATTTTTCACAGCCCGACGATTTGTTTACGTCACAATATTCTTTGTCCAGCTGTCAGTGTCGTGTGTATATATATATATATATATATATATATACGTATTTATGTATATAAGAACATTTTTTAGCGCACTCATAATCTCAAGAGAAATTAATTTAAAATAATTGTCTATTCTTTTATTCCGCTAAATCCTAACCATCCGACATCCAGGACGGCTTGTTTTTCAAAAGTCCGATTATTTAAAACGAAAGAAAATATACGCATTTAGCGGCTCATTGTATATATTTCGGACGTAACAACCTCCGGTGCGCGAACAAACTAATAATCGAGTATCATCCGTTTCGAAATTCGCATAAATTTGTTTCGACGCGTTTAAAACATAAATATTATACGCACGTACATGTGCAAAGACGATGTACATTTATAAGAATGCCGTTACGACAGTGTGCCCGGACGCGGAGAAACGAAAGTCCGACAAATTATTACTCGAAATAAACGTTAAGCGCATTAATCTCGCTCGACATTTGAACGAGTCCACAGTAAGTAAAATATGCGAATAATTATGCGCGCCCGAGTTCGGCGTACGAATGTGCCTCGTAAGCGTAAAACAAATCCGCTATAGTGGCCGCGACGAATTCGTGCCGGTACATTATTTTATTCGGCATAGGAATGAACTGAAATTCAAAAGGATAGCTTCCTTTTAACGCTCAATAACGATGTATAATACGTCGTAGTAATAATACGCGAATGCGAATAACGAAAATAATATACAATTTCGTTATGCTGTTTACTGTATAGTTATTAATTCGTCATAGCAATGACGAATTTTGATGAAAATTTGTTCATAAAAGAGATTACATACAATACCAAGATCCGTTAAAACGATAAATTAATCGGCGTTATTTGCTACGTTGAAAACGCCAGTCTTTAAAACGGGAACGCGTTCAAGTTCGGAACTTTTAATCTAAACGTAATAAATAAATAATAACGTAAATCCGATACTAGCGATAAAAAATTCGCGAGTTTAACTATAATCGTTTCGGCAGTAATTTGTAAAAAAGAAAAAATTAACGTTACAATTTATACGGAGTGTTTTTTAATTAATATAATAGACATCTTATCTAAACACGCGTTAAAACGTACGTCGATATAATTTTGTTGTCAAATATAGCTACTTATATAATATATATATAAAACAAATTCGTTTAACGTCCGAGAAAATAAACAAATTTTTTTTTAGAAACAAAACAGTTATTTAACTATACGCGTGTTACTTAGATACCTGTATAAAACATCGTAAATATAAAATAAATTGAATATTTGTATAAAAATACGATTTTTAAACGTACCTACGTCATATATTTCACTACGAAACGTAAACTGGTATTAAATACGTTCCCGAAGGGGACGCGTGAAAGAACAAGATTTATTATTTTTAACCCATCCGCCCTAAGGTAAAAGAAAAACGAAAAAAATTAATATACCTACGGCCGTTGTAAGAAATGAAACGTTTCAATTTCATTTTTTTCGACATTTCAATCCCGTACGTTTCCTTTATAATAACGCGCGGGAAAAAATACGTATTTATTTTCTACATAATCTAATCCGGACTGAAACCAGATGTAGAGATCACGAAACAAAAGCGCAAACGGACGGATTTTTTCGCGAATAAAATATAAACACGAATGATATATACGTCGTACGTACCCGCAAGCGCGCGCGCGCACACACACACACACACACACACACAAAATGATCTGAAAATACGGGAACGCGCCGAGAAAGTTTAAATAATTTACTTCGGGAACTATTGGAAAAACTTTACATACGTATCATTGATTTAAATGGAAATTGTACGAGGGAAACGAAGAACCATTATATACCTACACGTACGCGCGTATACACGGTGCAAATGCGCAGTAAACCGAGAGGGGTTGAGTTCTCCAGGCAGGAAACGTTAATAACACCTCCGCCGGTATAACTACCTCGGCGTCACGTGGCACGCATGCAACTCTCCTGCGGATCAATAGGCCCGTGCCTATGTACAGTGTATAGTTTGCGTTTATTACTGGGGGGAGAAAAGTTAGTTTTTGGTATAGTACGACCAGGCGGCGGTGGCGGCAATGGTAGTTGGGGTGCATTGTTCTTTATGTGCTTTCGCCTCTGTTGCCGTAACTGTAATTGGATTCTACTACGGCCGTGTGATTACGATGTCGAAAACGTCGCTTTTGTAAAACAACCCGAAGGTATATACAGTGGAGGAGCCCCACAAGCAATGTTTTCATTAAGTTCGACGATGTACGAAATAAAACGCATATTTAACGGTGTTCCTTATATATATATATATATATATATATATCGATTCAAATATGTCGCGTCTAAAAACGTGGTTGCGTATGTCTAGGATAATATACGCCGGATAATTTGTAACGAAAAAATAATTAACGCGTCATTATCGATACGTTTCGATTATATACAAAAAACTATAATACGTTTGTAGTTGTGTTGGCGGGTGACTGCTACGGTTATATGTGCGGGGAAAATGATTGTTCGTTTATTGACAAATTAAACGAAAAATTAACAAATACGACTGAAAATCGGCACTAACGTACGAGAAACGAATTAAAAATAAAAGGGGTAATCCAATTTTAGAGTGGATTCCTTCGTACAAACATAAACTACTCGTACGTAGGAAAATATTTAATTAAGTCGAGACGTAAAGTACGCGACAGCAAATACGATTGAACGAAATCCCCCAATAGCGGAACACGATCGAAATATACATTCAAGCCGCAGTGTACGAAACTCGCTCTTGTACGATTCGAATAAAAATATTCTGTTACGTTCATTTCTCAGTCTATTCTAGGATTTGTGTCGAGCGTCATTTCCGTCGTATTTATGTTTGTTTGAAGTATATATATTCCTACGATACGGCGTCCAGGCAGTAATAAAATGTAGAACGCTAAAAATCGATAGTTCGTTTTTTATGGATAGTATATTTAGAAGAATATTGTTAATAAGACATAAAACACCGGATATACGTACTTGAAAATCACTTTTCACGCGGAATATCATTGAAATCGTTCGAAACGACCGTACTTTCACCGTCTAGCGAATATTTTTCAATTCTGTAGTATTATTATACGAACTTCGACGTTTTTCTAAGATTTTTTTATTAGCGAGAGTAAATGCGAGCCAACTTTTTTACAAGACACATAATCCTGAGAGATTATTCGACGGAAAAACAATTTTTTCGTGATTTCCTAGGGGGTCACTTTAGTGCGGGTTATTTATTTTTTTTTTTTTGAAAACAAAATAAAAAAAGAACGGAATCGTACTAGCGAAAAAATACGATATAAATACTTTTTGTTGTTTTAAAATTACGCGTATGTAAATATCGACGATTTATTTCCATTAAAAATTGTATTTCGTTAAATTCGCGACACGTATTTACGCCACGAATCCAAAATATTATATAAATTATTTGAACAAGTATCGCAAAAATAGAGATAAAATGGTTTTTTTTATCGTGTAAATACTTCGTAAATTAATTATGGTTACTAATAGTTATTTTCTACGAACAAAAATGTATATCTTTATACGAAATTCGAAGGTCCCGTACACTTCGCCGAGTATTACGCTAACGTCCTAACGTTTTACAACGCCTGTGAATCAACCACATAGGTTTGGCTGTTGTCGCGATGGGGACGGCCCGTAAATTCGATTACCAGTAAAATGTTTCAAAAAGCGGGTAATTACCATATTTATTATTAGTTTTCTTCGTCGTTTTCAAACGCCTTCCCCTAACCGAGAAAAATATTTTTATCTAATCGATATAAAATTAATATACACGTACGTATACGTATGTGCGTTTTTGGTTAAAACACTATTTTAATATTTCAATAACACCCCGTGATAATTTTGAATATATCGTATTAAAAAATATAATTAACGTTCGCTAGGTCTTTCGGTATAGTCTAACCGTAATATATGTGTACACATTTAGTTAATTACGTTTGAAGTTTTACGTTATTTTTATTTATAAGATTGTACGTAGATTAAATATTATTATGTATTTTGAAGGGTTCAATAAATGGAAACGAAATAATTCGGTGTGGGAGGTCAACGTATTTTCCGTTTTATTAACAAAAGGGCGTACCATCAAATACGTTTTCGTAATAACCAATTTTATTAAAATTATAAGGATAAAATAAGATTTGACTTATAAAATTAAAAAAAACAATATCAACCTTTTTTTCAATACCGACGCCCCAAATTATGTAAAAAAAAAACTCTACCGAATAAAAAACACAGCGTATTCAATGTACTTATTACGTACGCGATAATAAACGTTATTATTCGAAAATAAAAAATACTTTTTACGCGATATAATAATTGAATGTTCAATAATAAATAATACGTAGGTATCTAATTTTTTTGGTGTCATATAAAATTTGAATTAAAATGTACAAATATGTAGTTCTAACAACGTTATTACGAACTTTTTATAGCTCGTTATAAACGTGAATATATATATATATATATAATATTGTTACATTCATCGCGTATTACTAAAAGATATTTCGCTAAAAGACGAACTACGAGACTAAGCATTTGGTTTACGGATTTAAATTGATCGTACAGTCACCATTTTGCACCGGATGGCCGAATATTAATGAGATTTGGCGTTTGCATAGAAAACACCGCACGGCGAGTCAGTAGCACGTTTTCGTGGTACTTAACCGGCAGACAAGCCATATGGTATCGGAGGAGGAAAAATGTAACTTAGACGCGACTGTAAAAATATACGGCCATACATCTTTACGAATGTGTACAAATAAAACGAATAGCGTGAAACTAACGAAAATTGTTTATAAAATTACACAGTTCGTTTTAAACGAAATCGTACAATAGCCGCTTGACGATTGAACGAATCGATTTTAAATCGTCGCTAAAATTAGGACATCAAAAATCCCCGAAATAAAGGCGAACGCGATACGTTTTTTTATTTTAGGAAATTACGCTTTTAATTTATCAAACTTCGAACCAACGTATAACATTAAAGTGTTAACGTCTATGTCTATACGAAACGAATTATTTGCATATATCTTATAGGTTTGGCTATATGTATAGGCGACCAATAAAACCGTTTGTAATTTTACGTATACAAATTCGTTTATTTTTCGGAATACGAATTCGGTAAATAAAAAATAAACGGCTTTAATTTAAGTGGTTACAGTTTATCACTGGCGTTTGATGTTATTCGTTTATAGCGTTATAAATTTGTAAACAAAATGTATTAGTTTAATACGTAAAGTGTAATATTATAAACGTGTAAATTGCGCACATTACGAAACATACATTTTTATTTTAAAAATAACCGCATTTCCTGCACGTAAGATCAATTACTTAAAATTGCATACGAGCCATAAGTATAAATTACACTACGTAAATGAAACACGCGTAATATTTAACTTTAGTTCCCTTTAATCTTCATACGCCTAAAACCATCTGTTCAGTCCCAAAGAACGTCGATATGTATTAAATTACAGTTTCGTTTGTAATTGTTACTTTATATGTATACAATAACGTCACTGTAACGTCTCTATCACTATATTTGATCGTCGACCTATATTTAATTGCAAATTTGCGAACTGACATTAAATTTCAAACACTTCGTTAAGTATTTAGTCTCCCGGCCCATTATAAAATGATTTAAATTTTAAATGCGAATTCCAAAATAATTACATTACGATTTATGGACGAATAATAATTACTTTATTTATTTACGAAGCTCGTCTAATATCCTTTAATATAAAACGATAATTTTGTATTTAAATAGCGTTTGAATAGAATATACGACTACGAAATAATATAAATACGTGTGTGTTTGTATACATATATATATATATATATATATATATAAAATTGTCCGAGATTTTCCGTATTTAGAAAATTTAAAATATTCGTTTTTAATTACTTTGGAAAAAAATGTATACGTAAAAATGTAAATCAAACTGGCCCATATAGTGTCCGTATGTGACTAACCCGATACGCGCGTGTGGTCTACGCGCGTCCCTCGACGTTAATTACGCCGACAATAGGCAATTTGTCGACGTTAACGAAAAAACTTAATTGAAACGCCGTCGTTTTCCACAACGAACTAGCTGGAACCTCGAGAGGCGACAATTAATAGGCGTAGTACGCGCGCATCAACAATTACTTTGGGACGAACTTCCAAAATTGAATATACTCTGAACTATATATTAATCGTCTTTATCGGTTATTACGTTACAAATAACACAAATCGAATACGTAAATTCTACTGTAAATGTGCGTACATGTTCACGTACGATTTTTCTATCCGAAAAATTATCGTAGCACATTTACTATTTACATATTCGTACAGCCATCGTATTCCTAAATCGATTTACGTATACTAAGGTAATATACACGATAGCGTTCAACCGTAATATCGCGCTCTCGCGTTATCACTTTTACGGGTTAATTTTGAATAATAACGCAAATTCTGAAATATTATTTTGCGAATTGTCGAACGCGACATCGCGATATCGTCCATTTAAAAATAGCGATTAATTTCACCGTCTTAGCGAAATATAAACGTCGCGGTATTACGGGATGACCACGAACGCGTTCAGTTATCCATACGCCGTTGTTTATGTACCCGGCGCTATCGACGTTTACTCGGAATTTATTTAATTCGACTCGACGTTTTAAGCAAACGGGGCAAACGTTATAGCGACGTAATAATTCGATACCGTTGAAACGTCAAATTCGTTCCAAAAGCCAAAAACATTACGCGTATTAAAATAAAAGCGTCCCCGTCGTATATTGTGTAAGTTATTAAAACGACGCGTATACAAAAAAAAACAAAACAATACGCGAACGCGTATGAAAACCTATATGTTAATATCCCGAATGGCAGCTGGCGAACAGCGTGATAAGTAGCCACTCGTTACACTTTACGGTAACAATACCAAGGGTTCCAATTGGACCAACGAAACTAATTTATTGTTAAGGGTACTTTTATACGAACGGAGAAAACGGATCTCGGATTTTCCTGGAAACATTTTTCACTGGTCGTTCAATAAGTATAAAAACAATATTCTAACCGGGTATATTAGACGTATACGCGACATTCGTTACCTATAAAACCATAATGACGATTCGGCCGCCGAACATATTGTATACGTTACACGAATACGAAAATTCCAAGGGGAAGTTTTAATAAAATATTTCCGAACACATTTCGGACCGATATTAATTGTACATACGTACCGAAGAGAATTTACGAGATTATTTATATACTTGTGTCAAACGTAAAATACGAAATGAATAGCGAAAATTCTCGTTATGAGTGAAAAAGGGTGGAATGTGCGAGTCCTTTCTAGACATCGGGTTTCTATTTCAGCCCATATAATAAAAGGGTCCGGTAGAGGACCATGTCGCCGGCAAGGATCCAAAATTAGACGAACGACGACAACGACGACGGCGACGACGACGACTTGCTGTCATCAAGCGGATTATTAAAAGTCCTAAACAGCAAAAGGGAAACGATATACATCAACACGTGTACGGACGTATATGCGCGACTACCGTATAATCGTGAACACGTGATATCGAACGCGCTTAAATCGTTAAACGCTGCAAACTGAGAAAAAACCACCCGTTTTTCCAACATTTTTTCTCCAAACAAAAACCCCGAAAATATTTATCGTCCGTTATCCGATATAAGAGTTGACACCGTACCAACGTATTAATCATATTAAGCCCGGCAATTCGTTTAGAAATCCGTACGTCAATTAGAAACGCGTAAACGGTTATTACATGTATACCTTCTTTGATTATCCTTATCTGATGAGAATTGAAAATACTTTAAACACTTTTACGTTCGGAGTGGTTTCTTTTTAATATTTGTATGTATACGTTTTTGAGAATGTCCCTGTGAGAAGGGACCAGAATACTTCTATGGAGTTCCTCGAGCTTGTCATAAAAAGCGACCAAAAGGAGGTTGCGTCAGGTCAGCAGCCGAGATGAAATAACGTTGAATATTACGATAAGTCTTGAATTAAATATAAACGGTTTGCCCCATCTTGGACGTACGTGGATTTTTATGAAGAGAATTGGGTGGCAAACGTCCTAGAACAAAATAGCTATTTGCGAGGCCGTATTTAGATACCGTAAATATTTTAATTAGGTTTGACAAGAAGATTATTGAAATGTCCGATATGTATCAATAAATTTTATATCTATATACGTTATTGTACGTTTTGACTAAGTCTAAAAAAAATAAGTTTCTATCTTTTATCGATATTTTTATCAAAAACCGAAAATTGTATTCGATAATAAAAACGCGTAATTATTTATTACACTATTTTACCGAGAAGCGATTGTTTTATAGAAATTGTATGCGTTTTTGATCTGAAGAGACGCCAAAGGTTTTTTAAAATTATCAATTTATCAAAAATTCTACCGAAAACAAGTTCTCGAAAAAGAAACAAGTCCGAAAAGAGTAAAATTCATTAATATTGTCCTTCGTGCCCTAAATCGTTTATCACCGTCATCGCATGCGTCGACTCGTTTATAAAATCCAACGGGGGAACATGTGTTTTTAGGGGCGGTGTCAAAGTCGGTTTTGTTCGAAAATACAAAAAGTGAGGTTCGAATATTTTTCCAACGAATTATAAAAAAAATATCAAATATTTAAATGTCTATTCGAAAATAAACGTGTTTAAATAACTCGGGAACAATAAGTAAATAAACGCGCGTTCTTAATATTATTATTGGTTACTTAGCGTAACGTGGTTTCAATTTTCAAATCTCACTATATAAATTGAATCGAAAACCAAACAGAAACGACGAACTATAAAATATATTTTTACGTAAGAATTAAATAAAAGTGATTATACGAAGACAGTTTTACTATCGCGATGTATAAACAAATATAATGATACGTCTTTGTAAAATATGCTGAGAACACGAATGTGTATAACGAGAAATCCGCTAATGAATACAATATTATTAAGAAAACCCCCTGTATTCTTTACGTAATGATGACTTTTATTATATAACTTTTCGAATAATTTTTCATTCGCGTAAAAATCAATTATAATACACTCATCTATATGATACAAATCATAATTGAGATTTAGAATCGAATTTACCGCTAACGGATTTTAATACGTACGTTTTTAGCGTTCCTATCTTTGGTGTTTCATCAAATACGAATTGGCCGGACGAATCCCCGTCTTTAAAACATATCCGAAGTAAAAACGGTAACATTTCGTATCAAATATATTATCGCCTCCTTCGAATATTAATACGAATTTTCCCTTATTTTTTTTATTTATCACGGCTATTACGCCGACTGCATGCAAAGTGTCGTGCTCAGCCATTCTTATCGCGCTTACACAAGTCTTTTGTTCATTAATTGCGTATAATACGAATATATTTATGCGTTTTGTTTTTTGTAATTATTCTCTTTACTTACACCCATTTCTGTGAATACGGTGGCATTTTATTCCAACAACGAACACTTCCCACTACCAACCCTCCAACCCAATAAACTATCAGCTATCTCGAGTTCATATCTTGTTTGAGTTCCAATAACGCACGCTACAATACACCTTACGAACAAACACACTGTAAACTCGTAGAAAGAATTTACAGATAAATGTACAAAACATATTACAGTGTACCGCGTTATAAAATAACGTTAAACAAATTTATATGAAATTCGCGGTCTATAAAAATGCCCGTTGTTTATTATTTCGTACTAAAAAAAAAAACCCCGTAACGTATAAATAACACTTACCTTACTATATATAATTATTACATATTCGCCAAAATAAATATGTTTTTTAAAAAATGTATTTGACAATGCTTCGTTACGTTCGTCTCGATCATTTCGTTTAATAATCCAATAACCTAACCTATCGATAATTAGCGGAGTACTAGTTTATTTAGAACGATTTTGCACCGAAAACGTTCCAAAAGTGCGCGGAAACAAAAGATACTTAACGACACGCAAACCCAAATCTTAAAATACATCGTTAACGATATATTATTGCCAATATGTATAGTGTTTCGACACGATAAAATAACGTTGAACCTAAATCGTTATATTTAAACGTTATCGAAAAGAAAACAATTACATCCTAAAAGAAAATAACACGCCTTCGTTTAAATTAGGATTATTCCGAGAAATTTATTTCAAACATAACGTTTATTTAAACAAGCGTTCCCAACCAAATTTACTTACATTTTGTGAATAAATGTCCTAAATAATTGAACTACGTTTAATTTTAAAACTATTTTTATAGAGTTAAATTAGTATTTTATTTTGTAAACACTTTTGGCCTTTTTTAAAAAATAAATATTTCGCGAAATATATAGATCCGTCGTAAGTAATTAGCTCCAATACCTTATGGTTCGCTAATTATAAATATTAACGCAAATATACCACACATAAATACGTATATATACAATATACGTAGTACATAGTACATTAGAACATCTTTTTATTTTACATCTTAACGAATAAAATATAAATTATCTTTTAATAATAACTATTAATGATACTTACAGAAAATGCGTATGCTCGTAATAATAACCTAACCGATAATATTGTTTGAAAACTTCTTTTTTACCTGAAACAAAAAATAAAATCGTTAAATTAGATAAAGATTAAATACGTAAATACATATATATAAATCATAGTCTTTATAAATCATAACTTTAAACGTACGAAGAACTGATTTAAATATTAAACGTAATTAATTATTTTCTTCGGGATAAACATTTTTTCATCAAACATTTATTATACCCGTCGTACATATTACTACTATTATAAACGACGTTAAAAAGTGTATTTTATAAATATATAAATACATACGGGTCACGCGGTATGTTTTTTCGTTTAATCAGTTACAATATTGTTCGTGAGAGACAACGAAACGTTTAATTCCGATCTTTTTTTAACGTACGTATTAAAAACCATAAACTCCGATTTAATGAAGCGGCAAATTAAAACGCGGTAAAAGAAACTATTTTTACGCGTGGGCGTCTTTTTAAAAACGAAAATCAACTACTGGTAAATAATATGCACGCGATACTTTAACTGAACGTTAATACCTATTCTAAGTTTTATACATTTAAACCTATATAATATATATTATCGTATAGAATTTATGTGGTTTCCCTAGCTTTATAATATTCATAATGTTTGCATATTATGTTCGACAAAGCCTACCGTACAGCCTTTTATAATAACAAAAGTGCCCGATGTGGCTAATAATTAACCGCTGTAATTTTGCCAAAAATAAATTGGTTTTTCGGACATTTCGTCACACGATATAAAGAGAGTCATAAAAATAAACGACAATTTACGTTTACGTTTCGTTTTTTAAAAAACGGCAAATTTATAACATTTTATTCGAGTTCGTTAAAATTATGTAGGTGTATTAAAAGAGAACGTTTTTTTTTTTTTTAAAAAAACTGGTTATGAAAATATAAAAATATTATTATCGATATAAGGAAAATGAATTTCGACGAAGAAACGCAATAACTCGTCGGGTTAAATTATCTTTTAAATACATTAAATACAAGAAAGGCATCTTCGATAATAATACTAAATATGTTATTCGTCCATAGCACAACGCCTATATCAAACAGACTATTTATGTTGAAACTATTTTATCTGTATTATTCATATAATCTCGAAATACAAAAACCAAAGTAGTAAAACTAGTAAATGTAGAATTTCGTTAGTGACGAACACAAATTGATGTTGTACTTAAAGAAGACACTGGAAGTCGTTTCTTTTACAAAACACATTCAATATCCCTAAAGATACTATCAAAAGACTTTTAGTTATCATTCGTATCGAGTTTGTGTTCATCTTATTAGATTGACTGTTACATAAAAAGACTCTCAGTTCCGTCAATTTTATTATTTACTTCGTACGTTTTATTTCGTTTATAACTAATTAAATAAACGATAAATACGCGTATATATACACGCGCGCGCGTTTATTATATAATAATAATAATATATTCCTTTCAATTTATTTTTAATCTTTTGAACCTTGTCTATACCTAATCAATACCAAATTGAAAAAAAAATTAACGTTACAATTAAGTATTAATAACGTAAATTTGACGAGCGGAAAAATATTTCGATTCAATTTTTATACGACTTTTGTTAATAATTACGAAATGAATTAAAAGACGTACGGAAAATGTCTATAGCGTACGTATAAAATAACGAGTTCGAATAAAATCAATACCCGAAAAGTACGAAAGTAATACGTGAAATATAGTGACGAAAATAAAAAAAAACCGACAAGATTTTATGCGCAATAAGGGGTGTTTTTTGGAAGTTAGGTTTAATCAAGTGTACGGGCAACGCGAACGATTCGTATTTATAATTAATTCGAATAAAACCCACGAGTAAAATAACACTAATCCCGTCCAATCGTTATAATATTATAATAATCGTTCGGGCACTCTATACACATGGCACTCACATTGTTTTACGTTCAACAATATAATCGGTCCTCCGCGCGAGAAATAAACGAAAAAAATAATAATAAAAACCGCGCGCGTGTAATTTCGTTAATATACGAGTGGTACACCGAAGAGTTATATGAATAACCGTGCGCCACGGAAACGACGCGGCGGCGGCGTCGTCTTTGTAGGAGACCGGTTTCAAGGTCTCTCGGAACATAACTGGTTCGGCAAAACTAACACCCTTTACGGCCATTAGGCCAGGTGGTTTTTAGGGCCGTGTCGAAACGTCCTGTCGACATTTTGGTGGCACCCCGAAAACGAGAAATCCTTAGTTCCTTCTAATTCTACCCCACCAGTAAGAAATTTCGTACGTAAAAATCGTTACGGAGACAACCACTACCGGCAACGAAAATAACCGACGAAACTAAAGAAATTATTGTATCGAAAATAACGACCGGGATTCGTTGGAGGGATTATTCGATATACATGAAGTGTTCCAAGTCTCAGCGGACTGTATTTTTACACGGTCACCTTAGCGTTCGAATCTATCTTCTAAAACGTATAATTACTGTAATCGACAAATATTAAATAAATATAGGTTTTAAATAGAATTAATTTACTTCGATACGTATATAGATTATTTTTAATTTAGGTAAATTACGTTTATTTATATAAACGAAAAAGCGAAATATTTATGTATATATATTTACTTTTAGACGTACCCCGTTCACAACACATCAGCCTAACGCGCATTTATTTAAAAGGCGTGAGGGTGTAATGTTCGTGAATTACAATCCGCGTTGTAACATAAAAAAGCGTGTAAAACCATTTTATTACAACTTAATCCGACTAAATAATTTGCGCGCGTGTACGCGGCCAATAAATACGACGAAAAATGACCGTTTTTACAAATTTCGTTTTCCATATTCGCCGATTGATCGTTTCTTCGAAATGCCGTTTAACGACGAACGAAACGAAAACGTTTTGATATTCGTTTCGCGAACTGGGCCGGCGCGTGATTATTTTTTCGTTCCCGATTGAATCGAATATACGCGGCGATTGGTTAATTGTATCGGTTGTTTTCGTAAATGCGCGTATTATATTACGCGCTGGCATAGTGAAATAGTAGAAACATGTTTCTCATTAACTACGACGAGAGTAGCGTAGTCGGAATATTAAAGGAAATGTTTAACGTAACGTAGAAAATATAATGACGTTCGTTAATTCGCCTATTTAATAAATATCGAAACGTTCCGAATCCATTGTTTCGTTGTTCGCGGATAATATTAATCGCTTTTTTTTTAATATAACTAATGTTCAAATACTATTCGAAGATTTTGAATAAACTACCGTTTTATACGACCTATTATAAACTCAAAAGCCTTCGCAGGAAAATAATATTACGAAAAACGCGAAATACGGACGGCAAAAGTCGAGCGAATTCCGTAGAAAATAAGAAGAGTCGTAACTAATTACGTCGCTACTTTTCTATTATATAGGGGTACGTTTCGTGGGACTATAGATATTAAATAGTTTCCGTGTATATATATATATAACACTACGTGATCCTAACAAAACTCGTAATATACAACTTTCACGCGTATAATTTACTTAACGTTTTTAACGAACCGATAAAGACTAAACGACTTCGGATCGATAAAACGTGTACGAAAATTAGAATTATCTATTTTTATGCACGAAACTAACAACGATTAAAATTCCTCGTTCGCTACGTGCATACACTAACGACGTTCCATTTGAAAATTCCAAATCAAAATAAATTTAACGAACTATTAAAACGTCTAATCAACTACATACTTAAACAACGGTTTTAAAATAATGGACGGTTGACGGATTAATGAACGAATAGAAATTATTAGGGAAAAAAAACAATAAAAATGCTTTCTAAAAATAAATAAATATATATATTACGCGTAGTGATGAACGTAACACAATAAACGACATTTAGTATTACGTACAATATTGTTCGTTATACATTATCACCTTGTAATATAATTTGATTGCGTTTCCGAGTTAGCTCTGAAGACGTTAAAATACAATCATTTCGTAACGATAAACGAAGTACGAGTATATAGGATGAACAATGTTGAAAGTCTATGAGAAATATTTATTACGAACACGTGGCTATATATATAACGTCCAAAATTATTAAAAACGAAATATTTACACTCTCGTCGCCATTTGCACATGCGCCTAATTAAACTGTATTAGCCCGCGTATTAATAGCGGTACGTAAATTTAATTTATTTGCCGGTTCAAAAACTTTAACGCGTACACATCCGAAGCCATTATAACGACGGGTATGATATTTGTACAGTGTAAACACGTATACAATTTCAATAAAATTCCAACGTTTTCCTACGTATACAATTATAAAACGCTCAACGCTACGGATATAAACGTACGGGTATTTCTACGATAAACGCGTAATTTAAAAAATAGCGTAAAATAAAACGTTTCCCGATACGAACTTCGGCGAAATCCGTAAGATATTTATATAGTCGATTCGGAAAGTACCAAAACGAAAATAATCCAATAAGTCAACACGATTGTCGCAGTTAAGGTTTTCGTTTTTCACTATTTGATACCTCTGCCAATCGCCGCGCTTCGGAACGCGCTCGGCACGCAGCGACAATACGAAGGTACGTACGTGTGTTTTCCAATCTGAAACCTAATTCAGTCGGCCAAACTCGGCTTATGGGGCCCATAAAAATGAACTGCTAGATGTTTTTCGCGCACGCACGAACGAACGAGCAAAAACAAAAACAACGAGCGTTTCGAACAAACACCCCCTATTCCGCGCTACGTCGACGTCTTTCGGGTAACGTGTCCGATAAAAACTAGTTGATATTTTCGATTTTTCGCTTTTATTCGAAGATTAACTTTGTTCGTCACAGTCAGAAACGTTTAATTGTAAGCAGAAATATTCCTAATGTAGTAAACGCCGTTTCATTTTGAATCCATTTTGTTAGATTAGTCTGTCTATTATTTTTGATAAAATTTGTTGACATCGAAAATACAAAAAATACGACGAAATATTTAATTACTAATCTAAATATTATAAAAAGTAAAAACTATATCTGTAAACGTTCAGTTCGTAAGAAATTAACACTAAATGCCTAATTCATATTTATATATACCAATATTGCGTTAAATTATTAACTATTTTATTGGGAATTTTTTTAACGTAGCGATAATAAATATTATATTAAATAGGTTTATTATAGAAGTTAGTTTAGGTCAGAAAGCTCAAAGTATAAATAAATTGACGTCTATGCAAGTACATTTTGAAACTACAAACGCTCGGAACTTAAAAGCACCTAACAACTTTATTACGTTTTTATACTAATATAGGTATAGCCCGTTGAGGAGTAATAAAATGAGTATTAAATGACATAATAAAAACCATTGGCCTTCTCCTTCTATTTGGCAGGTGCTAACCTTAAAATAATTGAATCGGTAGGCGGAGGAACTACAATTTTACATTAACGTTAATGGTTTTATACACGTAATATTGTAAATATTTAATAATTAAACGCCCGAATTTATTTAATTTTTACCAGATAAGTCAAAACTGAACATCTGCTTAAGCGCTATAGATAAGACAATAATTGAAAATTAAACGTAAAACGGTCTTCGGTATTTGTAATTAATTTACGGACTAAAGAAAAACTATTAATGAACGGTATTTTCGTCCGACCAATTTAGAAGACTAATACGTACGCCCAATTGTTTAATACATTAATACCATCCGAACGGGATAAACCCAAAGAAATCCTACATCGCCCATAGGTTTTAACTAATTTAGAGGGATACCGCAAAAAGGGTCTGGTAGTAATGTAGCCGGTGCGCATGCATCGAAGACCCTTTACATATTAAATGAAAACGACGGGCCGCGAGGTTCGAGGTGAGCTTAATAACGCTTGACAAATTAGGAAGGATTACACACCTTATATATAGCCCTTTATAGCCGTATTACAAGCCATATTTTTATCGATGAAAAAAAAACTACGGGCCTACTTTGTATAAAAATCGCACGAAATTATTTGGGGTTTTTTTTTTTAATCATTGTTGCTCATAAGTGATAGAACGGTTTTCTGCGAGTATATAGCCAATAGGGCGTTTGAAATGAATACGGCGCGAATTTTCGTAAAATGAACGACACGACGTGAAACGTAATCAACGTCACGGCCCATATTACGCACGTACGGGCGTTACTATTTATTAGTCGTGGAACGTAACGTTCGTTTCGGCCGGACATTGTCGAATAACCGAAACGGCCGGGATAATGTTGCGCTCGCGACGTGCGCGTACAACGGTAGAAAAGAAAACGCGAACGGAACAAATATGCTCGCGATCGAATTATATCGTACGCGTGCATACGGAATATTAACGACGCGCAGATTATCACTGACTATGTGCGTGCGCTTGTAAGTAGTGATATACACACGGGGAACGCGTAGCACGAATTAACCGTGTCGTAACCGCGTAAAGTCGTACGTATTTGCATATAAATCCGACGACACCCGACCCAGGTGGTCTTCGGTACGGGACCGTCTGTTCGATGTTTATATCGCCGCCAACATTCGGACGCCGTTCGCTCGGTAAGGAATTCGTCAAGATGCCCGAATACGGGCACGACACGTGGGAGAAACTACGGGCGTGCGTGAGGGTGGTAGGTGCTGCTATCGTCGTTCATTTTGGCCGCGTAAACCGCGTTATCTATAAACGTCTGGACCACGGACGCCACGACAACGATCCCGGCTCATCATCAACGAGCGCTCGACCATTTTAAATAATTATCGGCCGTTCGGATCGATAGAGCTAAAAACGAACTACTATTTACGCGACCGTACCTATTGCGCAAACGGTACACCGACGATACATCGATTTACTGGAAATATATTTCCCGCTCTAGCGTTACATTATCACGTCATTCTCCGTTCGTAACTCTAGCCATAATGTTCCGTTTGTACTCGCGTTAATGAAATACGTTATTATTAAAGTGCGCGTAAATTGTGCATCGTAATCCACGTCTAATTCTAAACGTGTACACTATACGTGGCGCAATCGGTATCAGAGCCTATAGCCTACAAGCGAATACGGTTTAAAGGTTAGTAGTATCGAACGAATTTCGCTAAACTTTCCGATTGTGATACGAATTTTTTTATCGCGTAAAGCGACAAACTCTAATATAATGTTGGGTCTGGAATATATTAACGAAATAGAATAAATATTACGAAATATTACGGGTATTATAATGGTATAATCAAATCCCGGACATCTTTGTTTTATTACGGTTGCCGTTCCACCTATAAGCAAACAACGTCCCGTATTATAATACGCAATAATTCCTGCAGGGGAAATATAATTTCCGTGACTCGTGACAAGTATAAATGCAAAACACGCGGCCAAGATGAGAAGTTTATCATTTACCGTTCCCGCGGGACCAATGAATAAGAAATATTACGCTTTTTGATAACAAACGAATACCAAAGTACGAATTCGATATACTTGTTTTCATTTCAGATTTTCACTAGTCGTTTAAAAAGTGTACAATTTGCCGTTGTCTAATAATTACGAATTTAAGCTACGGCAAATAATGTAGGCGTTTATTTGGAAAATTGTATCTAAATAATATACCAAGTTCTGCTAGAAACAGAATGATTAAATTATATCAAAACACTTGGTAAGTATAAAAATAATTTTACGAATGTCGTTTACTGCGGACATTTAAAAAGAAATTGATTATCCCTTTGAAATATTAAAACTAAAATTTCGACAACTATCATATTATCGTACATTTCATATTGAATTTTTTTTCCCGATATTAAATTATTATTATTATTAGAATTATAATGACTACCAACAATTAATAATGGTAAATAATCCTCGATTCGCGTATAAATATTAATATTTTTTATCCGAAATATAAGAATAATTAGCCGAACACGACTAGTAAAATGTTCAATTAAAAATAAAATTGAAATTATTGATTTAAAATAATTTTTATAAGCTACGGTATTAATAAAATAAAATCTTTTTATCAGAAGTGTTACAAGTGCTATCATCAAGTGCTTTTGGATTTGCCCGATAGATATTATATTTTCGAATGTATACATTCCTTCTCGTCGTCATTAATAATATGAAACATAAACAAATATCTCTTGTATGTAAGTGTTAAGAGTACTTCTCAATTTAATATGAACCTTTATTTAATAACAAGTTTTCAAATTACAATATAAATTTGTTTTCCTATAATTCATTGATAAAACTAAATAACGATCGGCATAAATATATGAAAATGAATACATTTTAAAACAGTTTTAACAAATTTTTAAGCGATAATAAGACGATTTGTATTCCTAGAATATGTCAATTACAGGACGGTCAATCTAAATGTTGACGTGTATCGAACCATTACCGTTTTTATTCTCGTCACTCGTAAGTGTTATAAATAAATTATTATTCGCGACGATAAAGAAAATATAGACATTATACGCCTAAAATTTTAAGTAAAAAATTGTAATTAAAAATTAATAACTAAACGTGATAAATTAAAAACTTAAGATCGTCTTTAATAAAAAAAATTAAATATCTAACGAGAAACAACTTTTCTTAGAACGATATTTTTCACCTTGTAATACAGTTTATAATAAATGCATTTTCGTTTATTTTCTTCGAAATTACGAGATAAAAATAACTCATCAAATAAGTAAACACAAATTTAACACGCTCTAACAACTTTGTTTAAATCATTATCTATTTATAAAATTTTACAAAATTCAACGGTTATAATAACTTATAAACATCGACAAATAATTATAGTTAACAATGTTTAATATATAAATGTTAATTACGGTAAATAAATATAAAAAAATATACAAATTTCGTTCGTAAATATTTAAATAATTAAATATCCATATAAATACGTTATCCGTTATAAAGGCGGCTATAAAGCTATCGCGATATATATTTATATATTCAAATATTTACTTTACAATAGCTACACGAATTTATCGGTGAAAGGGACGAAAAGTGTATATTAATTCGAATGTGACTTTGAACTTTCTCCAATACGCTCATCCTAAACAAACATGGCGCGAACGAAAACCCCCATTAAACAGTTAACTCTAAATGGAGTATGATTACACTTCCTACGATAATATAACGGTAACTAAAAATTGATGGGTTTCATCGAATAAAAACCCGAACATTGCACGGGTATGACAGTACTGGTGAAACGGTTAAAAGGTCGAAAAAACACTACGAATATATATGTGTGTGTGTGTGTGTGTCTATATTTATTTTGTTTTCGGTACCCGATGAAGATCTTGGACAGATCCGGCAGTGCTTACACAAAAGTGGCTGGTGTGAAGCTAAAGGAAAAACAACAAGACGAATATTACAAGAGTGACACGCGTTTAGCTACGTAAATATTCGGTAACATACGAATCCACTAACTGAAACAACACGATCCTGTTTGTCAAGTAAACACAGCCGGGATAGGCGGTGTACGGTACAATATCATCCATCTCCCCTCATGCAGTAGACACGTGTTCGTCAAAAATATTTTAAAATCGTTGTCACAACCGTAAGATCACATACTCACACATAGTTATATATAATTATCCGCTGCGCGATACTATTTTAGCAAAGACTTTTAAATACAGAGGGGATCTTTTGCAAAAAAAAACTATATGTTAACGAAACATATTTTTTTTATTCCTCTATTTTTCCAGATTAGCGTAGTACTACATTCAGGGTGTGTTTGCGTCCGTTTTTTCACACCTGTTTTCAATCCCGTCAGAGGTATGTATTACAAACGTTTACAATAGAAAACCACCGACAAATACGACGAACATATTTATGGGGATCGCGGTGAATTTAGCTAGGGTACGACGGTATCTAAAGAAACGCCCGAACCCACCGAAATATTGAATTGAAAAAATACGCGCCATATATATATATATATATATATTATATAAAAGCCCCTGAAACTAACAATACCCTTATATATAAACGTATTTCTTTTCCGCCGTTTCGAGCGTATATACATTCACGCCATTTTTGAAACGTCGTAAACTAATGCATAGTAATAGATAGGTCTGTAGTACACATAGGTCGCGGCGTACTTAATAAATAATTATTATTTTAACGGTTAATAATTTAAACGTGAAACGTATGGTTGTCGATTATTGGATGAACCTTATCGTTTATTGGAATATCTGGGACTCGTTCTAAACTCTTCTAAATAAAAATTACGGTACTTTTAACTTTCTTCGTCACAGACACGTCACAATAAAAAGACGTATATTTTATAGTTTATTTAACGAAATTTTAAAAACTGAACCATAATAGAAATATGTCTGGACCAATAACATATGACGTAAAAAACATTATGCTCCGATATTTAAACTAATTTATATACATTTTATAATATTACTCGCGTAAAACTTAACGAAGATATACGCAATGTAAATTTAACATTCAAGTATTATGACTATAATTAACGTTTTACTTTCGATATTATTGTATATATATATATATATATATACATTGTCTAATGTATCTAACGATAAACTTTGTTTTAGGATGATAATTTGTTACGAAACAACGAATTAACATTAATTTGGCGTTGAAATTATAAATAAAAATAAAAGTATTATACAGAGAATACCAACCAATCTAATGGAAACCTAGATGGTATTATACCAGTGGGAATCTCATTCCGGATTCTTTTATTTTTCATTGAAAAGAACCTTAAATGAAGCAACATATAAATCGTCTAGGCAAACCCCCTGTAGACGCGTATACATATATTTTTCGAAAAAGCTTATTTAATCCGTACCGTCTCCTATGGGACTCGTGTTCTTTTATTTAAACGAGAGGGAAAAAAACACCTTTAATATATCCGTTTATATGCGGACAGACACTCAGAGGAGTTAATGGATATGACTCTATTAATACACCACACACATACACACACTACATCTCATGGGTTAGGGAGAAATAGAGTTCCGGACCTCCAGGAAACATAACCCTCCAACCACTGTCTGCATTTCAATGGACCAAGGACACATTTAGACGTTATCTATGGCTAGGGTTAGTTAGATATGGAAATCCAAAACAATCCTACGATGGTAATAACTAGGAAATACGTAGAAAATTTATAGGAAATAAAATGGAAAACAGAAAAACGAAAAGGGATATCGATTATACACTAAATGTTTTGAATAGTTAATATCTTGTTCACGCGTGTTCACAAGCCTTCCCAAAACTTTATACAACCACGTATGCTAATATTGAAAATTCCAAACAGTTTAAATAAGTCATTTAAATATCCTAGAAATTATCCGGAAAATTGCGAAAAATTAATAAACCGTAATAAAAAAATGACGACGTTTAAGGTACAATTTTAACCTAACACAATTCGAATAATATATTTAGGCGAATGTTTTATGTATACAAACAATTCTCGGCGTTGATATGTATTTATTCCGTAATAAAAGTTTATCGGTTTAATAGTTCAATCAATACACACAGGAGCTACTTTTTCTATTTTCGTTAGTTATTGATACTCCGGCGACCACTCTTCACGTACCACAACCATATTGTCTTGTGCGTTGTTCCCCAGTAACTTCAACCTTCGAGAGATTTATGGGAGGTTTACTGTTTTTGGAAAGTCCATGGCGTAGTTTGGGTGTTTGAAAACTTTTTGGGAGCTGATAAATCGCCCGAAGGAACAATGGACCTCGTGTACTACGCACAATAGGAAGAACAATAACTAAAAGTCCCCATATACGAAATATACCCGCGAAACATGTAGGCTAACGCTGAAAACTGTATAATTTCGAATCGTATGATGACTGGATTAAAGTTAAAACGATTTTATCGCGTGCCATCATTTCAAATACTGTAGGCTTCCGGTTAGGTTGTTTTTCATTCGGTTGTTAATCGAAATGTCGAAAAGAAATCGTTCGATCGAAACAATAAAACGTTAATATTTAATCGATTCGCGTTTCATTTCGGCGGCATTTAAAAGTCGATAACTTAAAATGGAAACGCGTCCGAGCGTGTTCAATACACACTAAACGCACATTCGTACAAAAGCGGGATTAAGAACTGAAAACGATTACCACTTATTTATTACGGTTCGCGTACACATACACTGCGCCAAGTAATTACGGATTACGTTAAATAGTTTTTTGTTTTCCGCCAGATCACGAACCGAGTTTTCGCGCAATTCCTGTAGCCCCCGACAAACACGCCGTAGTGTTTAATCCGGATTCCGTTGTTAATGTCCGCGATATTTTCCGAAAGAGATTTGCCAAAGCAACGCTCATAAAACCCTCGTGTATATAATACGTTATACTACAGTTTAACTGGTCTTAATCGGAATCGTTAGTCATGCATTACGAGCGTGTCAACTATACAGTATCCGTCAGGGTTAGTTGGATGGCTGATAACGCGTAGTTTTAGCGGGCCACATTGGTACGCAGCGTACAATAACTCGCGTTCACCGTACGGTACTTCAAAAATGAGATATTCGAGATTTTCGATACGACGTGGAACGATCGTGAGCCGATTCCGGACCGCAATACCGTCTTGTAATGTGTAAATGCCACACGAACAGGCGTAATAGCGACGAGACGAATTCACGGACGAAATCGGACGATTGAAACACACGGGAACGTGAACAGAGTAAGATTTGGATACGTGGCGGAGCCTTAACCGTTCCATCCGTTTGCGCGCCGTTTCTCTTGGGATCGACGGTAGATTTTTTTCCACCGAGCTTCGACGTCGACGTGTCTGTGTCGGAAAAATATGTTTTAAATAAGACGGAAAGGGTTTCGAACATCATACACAGCTTTTTCGGGAAAAATTCCCCGGATGCCTCATTTCACGTTATATACCGTGGTCCATTCCTCTTCCCTACGCTTTCCTGACCTATTAACAACGCGCGATCGAAAGTCCATCAACACAAGTCACGAACCCTTGATGAATCAAAGGACGAAATCACACGAGTGGTGGGAGAAGTTCCGGGACACAGACGCTGACCGACGCGATTGGTTCCTTTTTACTACCGCTTTGATTCCTGCATTGCAAGGACACCATATGACCGACATTATTTTCAGAACCTAAATTTTGTTACGTACAAAAAAAATTTTTTTTTTCATTTTGAAAAACGCGCGTTTGTTCGGACGGGCCGTATATTCGCACGACGCGATTCGAATGACCAAAATAAATAATAATTTGTATAAGCCTAAACCGTAAATCTTCGATCGATAACACAATATTAACATAGACTAAAATGAAGTCCATATTCTATTTCTATAGATATTGCGTTCAAATTATTACGCGCAAACCAATTTGATTAGTTTTTTTTTTTAATAAGCATTTAGAAAAAACCATACAAGCCCGACAATTACATATAAGAGAATTTTATTAATTATTAATCTTGAATAAAGTGTATATAATTATTAAAACAGTATGTAATATAATATAAATTAGTATTATAATTAAATTACTTTTAAACGATAAACGCCTATACTTATAACTTATTATTATATTAGGCACTAACTAGCCGAATTAAATAATAATAATAACGACTAAGCGATACGCGCAAAATCATTATAAAACGAATTCCGTATTGACGAAGAGAATGTGTGTAGATTTCTATTCGCATACATTTTATCGCCGTTGTTATTGTCCGATCGAAAATATTCAAAACTCGAATGGAACACGTCGGTTAGACAAGAAGAAATGATTACGTAAGAACGCCTCGATGAGCGCGTGCCAAAACGTCGACGGCGATTACGAGACCACGTTCACCAAGCGGTCTCTGTCATAAACAACGCGGTCGACAAACACAAAAAAAAACCCGTAAGTACGGGCGGCGTTTTTCTGAATTTCACGGTGAAAACTTCGTCGGCATTGTGAAAAAAGACACGTCGCGTGTATCGAACGTTAACCTCCACATACGCATAACGGCCGTATTGTCGTACACAATGTAACGTACGAGTAGTGTAATCGAGAAGGCCCATTCACCGTGCGTTTGCAGAGAAGTTGCTACAGATGGGGGAGAAATTGCGGAGCGATTGGCGGCGGGGCATCCGCGCGTAGATAGAAACAGAATGAACGACATTTTATTGTGTATATACACCTTTTGTGAGCGAAAAAAGTATTACGGGAAGGCAACGGGACGGAACGAAAGGACCCGTGTGAATTCAAACGGTTCGACCGAAAACGTCTCCGATAGTGTTACACAGTAGAGTGTAGATTTCACGTCCTATATTCTTAACCTATATAATATAGAAAAATTAAATACGTTATACTACGCTCGTCTCTTATTTTACGCGTTTTACGTCGTATATTATATAAAATAGTTCCAGCGGTATACATATATATATATAAATATTTTTACGGGAGATCCCGTATGAAATATGTATTACTAAGACGTTAATTAAACGACTAAAATACTACGGAAAAACAAAATATTCTTACAAGTCGTATCGCGCAAATATTAATTGTGTACATTTTAAATCGTCGGATACGACAAACGATCACACCGTTATTTTCGTGTACACGAATATTCGCGCAAGTACGGATTATATTTTCGACAGAACTATTACGATAACAATTGCAATAGACTTTGGAAAACAATTCGTCGCTTTTATCGCTCACGATAAATACGTGACCGGTATTATTTTAAAAATTTTAGGGTTCGTCTTTTTTTCAATTGTAAACCGAAAATTTTCGAACGAAGAAAAACTAAACGAAAAAGAAACTAACGCGCGTATTAATCAATATACGTTCACCATAAACTAAAATAAATACGGGGTGCGTGCTAGCCAAACCATACGTGTTTTAGTTTTTTTTTTTTTTAATATCTCTGGTGCGACGACCAAAAGTTGAACGCTGATTATTTATTCTAAAATAATACGTATATTCGATCGATAACACAGTATTGGAACTCGTTCATGGAGAAGAGGGCGAGTACGATGAGTTACCTTTCCGTGTAACCGCGAACAACACTACCAACACGCCCGAGCGAGTCAGAACTACCAAAGTATGTACGTCGAGGAACAGAACGAAATCACGGTGTGTTTTACAATAGAGTATGAAACGTACGTAGCTCTTAAATATGTATTTCTATAACGTGAGAGCGATAAATTTTAATACGTATTTTAAAGCGCGTAAATAATATACAAACCCTTGGATTTTCAGTATTGATTAAAGGACAATTCGGTGTCCACCATCAATAGAATGACCATAGTCTATGGAGTATGGGTATGAAAAATCAGGCGTACCCAATATACTTGGGTACAATATCCACATAGTTTCGCGAGTCTGTGAATATTGTCAGAATATATCGACGTGCTTAACACAGGACGAAATAAGTCGTTATTCGTTCGCCAACTGTTTTATACGTGTTCACAATCCGCGAAGTCAGCACGCAAAATATATACCCGACGCGAATAAATTTAATCGGGGAAATAGAGAAAATAATTTTTTGGAAATAATCGCGAAAACTCGACTGGGGAATATACATTCAGTTTCTTAAAAAATTCGCGCGAACAATCGCGAAATTGTTAATGTAAATACACATAATATTCATAGAGCTCTTAAGAGACACGAGACTTAAACATTTTTTTGTTCCGTTTCTGAATTCTAGTATCGACTATTGTCGTACACAATTATTAGAGTATAGATTAATAAAATATCCGTATTTAGGCCAAGCACCTACCTATCAGAAATATACGTACATAAATGTATTTGACGTTTCGGGTCGTATGTATACCAATAATACCATGTACAATACGCAGATAATATTCATAATTTAAATTACTAACCCAGACGCGATTAATCCATTATAATACGTACGAGGTAGAACGTAAAAATTGTTAAAATTACCTAATTAAATGACGTATTGTACAAGCCAATATGTCTACTTAGCGACATAATAATCGCGTGACGCTTTTCATACGTTTTCCGTGGAAATTAATAAAAGTGTATCGACCCTCGACAGATTCGGAAAGCCAAACAATTTTGTTAGAGAAAAGAATTTAACACGATTTTTATCACGCGGTACCAGCGGTAAGAGAACGAGGTCCAGTCTGGTTGGGATTCAATTCTTATTCCGATCCGATACTGTTATGGTTAAAATTTACAAATATACGTTAATATATCGACAAACTGAAACGGATCGGTTGTCGTCTCAAGCCAATCGGCGGGAAACAACATCGACGGATAAGCCTAACAGACAAAGCAAAACCATCTGGAGATGGACGCGCCTAACACGCGTATACAATACACAACAAATACGTATTTTTTTCCACGCTAAATTTCAATTACCCGAATAATAATAATAAAACGGCGACGACCGCTGAGAAACGACGACGACGGCGACAACGCTAGCGCGACGGTGCAGAAAAAGGGACACCGCACATCCGCGGGTATAATATATATAAATATACATGTGCGCGTGTGTCCTCCGCACACTGTAAATAAACATCGCTCCGACAATAGACCGTGTGGATAGGGAGAAGGAGAAAGGGATGACGACAACGGACAGCTGATGCGATTGAATCTTTGACGACGAAAATAACACCTGCGGTTTCGTCCCTATTCGTTTACGCGCGCGTCCACGCGCGTTTTATTATTTTTTGACAAATTTCCGAGATTTTTCGTTCATCCCCGCAGTGGCGCAATACCGACAATATATCGGCCACACATATATATGTATGTACAAAAAAGTAAAACCCCAATACATGGTACGTAGGTATCACACGTACACATGACAGTTATTAGTGTAGAACGAACGGCCAATATAATAAAAAAAAAAACACACACACACAAATATATTATATTAAAATAAAACGTGCCAGATATAACAGATTTAAGCTCTGTGGCCATGTGTTGCAGGCTAGAAACAGGCAAGCACTCAACGGCGGCGTATGATTCCATCTTCTTTCGTTGTGTTCTCTTTGTACCTCTTTTAATCACGTCAATCAGCGTACAACACGCACGTACGCACACACGCACAAGACCGTATTTATACATAAGCAAACGGGACATTTGCATTAAGTCCACTCACAATAGAAGACCCGCCAATTTAAGGCGAACGTACATTTATATGTCAATATGTATAAACGTTTTGAAGAGAGAAAATATTAACATTTTTTATTATAACTAAGCAATACAGATCATTTTACGTAAAATATTACAATAATAATTATATATATATATGCGCATATATTTTTAATATTGGGTCGCGATAAGGTTTTTTAATCGATGGTGCAAAGTTTTTAAAAAAAATAAGGTATTATTATGATGTTATTGTAATTCACATATAGAAAATTAGGAGTCCAATTGACTTTATTTTGGTCCTAAAAACTTTGAAATTGGGGTCTGCGCGCGTGCACGCGCGCGCGCACACACGGACACTATTGTAATAACTTTACTACTACACCGTGGTCGTCAATGCGTATAAATCTGTCTTAGGTCTCATTAACAACTTGTTCCGGGCGACAAGAATGCACAGGCAAAGCAAGACACCGTCGTCGCCGTCGTTGTCGCCGGTCGGTCTCCTAGAAGAATTATTGCCACACCGAAAACAATGTGCGCCGAATACACGAACGTGCCGCAGCCGCCGTTTAAGCGAAACGCGAACAACTTCGAAATGTAAATCATCGCCGTCGCCGCCCCCAAATAGTCTGACAGACATTACTGCCGTCTTAGCCATCAATCAATGTACACGGAGATTTTAAGTCATCGTCGTCGTCGTCGTCTTTAGTTTTTTATATTGTCGCGCAGTAAAAACCGATATCCAAGTAAAAGATATAAATAGATAAAACGATAATGTGCATACCATCAATAGATTGGCAAACATCTTCAGACTTCCGAGTACACGGGCAATTATCCATGTGAGTACGAAGCACCGGATGTAGTTAAATTAGTAATTAAGGAATTTACGACCAACCGTTTACGGAAAAGTTGAATACGTCGATTCTTATATCAAACTATTTATAATTGTAAATAGGTTGTTAATTGTAAAATAATTTGTAATATGCAAACCAAATAAAAAGTAAATTAAAGAATAAAGAGAAACATAATATAAATATATCGCTTGGCGTATGAACTACAATCCGAGTGACAACATTTTAAAACGAAAATATTTTTTTTTATATAAGAACGTTTATAACAATAGTATTTTTTGTTAAAAAAAATCATCTTCGTCATACGCGTAATAATATTTAAATTCCGTACAATATGAAACGAAATTACCGATCGTTAAATTTGAATAATTTTAATAAATATGTATTGGTAAGGTTTTAAGAGTTTGATATTAAAATAAGATTACAATTTTTCAATTTTATTAAAAAAAAAGGCTAATCGTTAAATAAATCGCTCTAATTCTAACAAAACCGAATTTTCATCTTTCTATTATAGTCTACTTCCATTAATACAAAAATCAACAGAGACGTTCATTATTGGAATTTGATAACAAATGTGTGAACTGTTACTGTCCGGAAGTCTTTAGTACTAATTTTATGAACACGTTAGCTGAAAAAAACTATCGCCTTTCACATTCCTATTTCTTATGCGTATAAACTAAGAAGAAAAATATTTTAAAAAGTCAGTATTTATAAGCAACCGGCTAAACTATACGGTAGATAACGTTAGTTTCAAAATATACCCGGTCGATATTTTTTGATTTTTATTACACGAATGCCTAATAAATCCAATTGTGACTAGATAATTTTCTCTATACATACCTATATATATATCAATTTCCAATTACCGGTAGGACATAAAGATTTTTTTCGCCTAATGCCGGGTCGATAGATTATGATTGTTCCCCTTGTGTACCCCCTCCGGCGTATCAATAAATAATAATTTGTGTTCGAAATAACCAGAGCAACGTATAGAATTAAGCTGAAAAACCGGTCCGTCACCAATAAATCATTAACCTCCTCGCTGTACATTTACACCTACTGTACATATATATATATATATATATATATAGTATGTACTACGATTAGCTTTTTTGGCTGCCCTAAAGGGATCGGATTTTGTATTCAATTTTGAACGCAGCCATACTATTCCCCTCTGCGCTTATTTAAATGTGTGTGTGTGTGTGTGTGTGTGTGTGTACTGTTCAATAATGGAAAGGAAAATCAATACACATCACAAATGGAAGAGAGAAAATGTGTGTTTAGTATGTATGTTGTTAATAAAATGAATTTTAACGATACATTATTTTGTACCTATGACGTGTAATCACGGTTTCCTGAGTGTCATTATTATTACGGACGATTATATTTACTCGTATCCGACAACGATAAGGTGCGAACAAAAGTGTATAGAAAGGGGATAAAATATATATATCGTGAGCCATATTATACGCTCGTGTCTATTTTGTATATACATATTCTTAAACATAGCGCCCTGCCAAATGCCGAAATCCAATAAACTTCTCCGAATAAACGATAACCGGAAAATACGATACACGTCGATATACATACAACATTAACAGGTGTCGTAGAAACTTTAAAAAACATCGACGGCATGAAACACAATTTTAGTAAAAACTAAAAACGAACCGAATTTGATGTGTTGTTGTGCTCGTAATGACGAAAATAATAATAAGTAAGTAATAATAAGTCGCTAACAACGAGTTTACAACGAGACGCGTTGACGAACACGATAATATGGTATTATTTCAATGACTTTCAACGAGAAATCTATAAAAGTTTGTGCGGGGGTTAAGTTATAAACCAAGAATTTTACTACACTTTACGAGCAATATATATATATCAAACGTTCGTCACATCATACGCGTTATTATTATTGTTATTATGGTAACATGTATCAACCCGACATTACATATAAATGTACGAAAATGATAAATTGCTGATTGTACACACCGAAGGTACTTGACAACACTAGTTTAATGTCGAGACGTAAAATATTTTCTTACCAGTTGTAATTTAAACATAGTACATAAACTTAAGTGTCGTAAAAATAAAAAATACGTAAACTTTTACGGGCATTTACTGCGCGTGTGTGTGTCGCTCGTATATTATTGCGGGATATTACGTGTATTTATTTAAAATACATAAAAATATAACGCGCCTAAATGACACGGCCTTTAGACAGGCTGAACTCAAAAGTCCATCTCGATTTCTGGACACATTTTCCGCAGCTACCCTGTCGAGAAAATTCGTCCACGATTTAAAAAACAAATAGTTGACAAATTTCATAAATCGAAATTTTCTTCTTTCACGTGCGTTTCGAAAGCTAAACACAATTCGTCGAATAACAGTCGACGTACCTGTAAACATTTAATCCACGCTATTTTCAATACGAACTCGAGCATAAATGACAAAGCAAATACGATTTTGTATTAAAATATTTAAGATAAACATTATTCGCGGGTTATCGAATATTAACAATTTTTCGTGAAATAAAATATTACGATAAGTCACTTTCATTGTATTCGCGTTTATGATTTATCAATGTTCGTTATTAATCGTTGTGGATAAAGAGGTATACGGTACTCTCGTAATTAAATAATTATAATAATACACGGTACGAAAAAACAAATCGTTCCGTATTCTACAAATAAATTAACGACGGAACGAATAAAACCGTGTACGAATATAATTATTATTATTATCAATGGCGTAGCAGCGGGGAGGGCCCGAGGGCCAAGGTTACACCTCTTCCGAAATCTCAAATTGAATTACATTTGTTGTACGTGAAAAACTTCCCAAAATTTTTACACGTTACGAATTATTCAAAGAAAAAACGTATTCCGAGTAGTCGCGTATTATTTATAAGCGTTAATTTATTCCGTTTTACGACGTTCCGATTATTACCGGCCGTTTTAGTAGCTCAGGTACTTGGCGTTCGCGTTTTTTACTTAAACAAATTATAACGAAAATACGTCCGCACAACCGGTACATTGCTTATCCGCTATCTGAATCTCCATATACCTTCTAACCTATCCATGGTGGTGGTGTTAATACTACAGATCGACGATAATTGTTGATTTACTGAGCGACGAGATGTAGTAGTAGTAGTGGCAACACACGGCCGTTCTCGAAACACGCTTCCCGTCCGTGTTTACGATAAATCTAAACCACGGTAGTCGGCCGAACGTTCGCGTACATAAACTCCGAAAAAATAAATCTACGCGGGCAAACGACGAACGACGAAAATTCGACGTCACGTTTCGTATTTAACACGCGTAACTCTATAAATAAACGCCGCAACCTGAATGGATGTTATCAGCGCCGTGGAAACGTTAAAGAAAACGTTCCCGATTTTCCGCGCATTCTCGAGGCGGTCAACACGGTCGTTACAAACGAAACGATCACAGCGGACGACGTTCCGTGTGGGCTCGCGGTGCCGGTTGGTTTACCCGTTGACCATTCGGTTCCGGTTGACCCGGCGGACGACAATAGAATAAATATTATTAATAGACGGCCGGTAGGCGATCGTAACGTAACACCGCCGCCGCCGCCGAGTAACGGATACGTAACGCGGACGACACAAATGACGCGAACGGGAGACGAAACACGCGGAGCGGCTATAAATCGAAAATCTCGTCGACGGTATCGTAAATTTGGACGAACCAACGATCTGACGTCGACCCGTCGCCGGATTTGATTTACCGGCGACTATTCGAATAGTCGCCGGCGTGTACCACCAGTTGTTGTTGTTATTATTATTGAGAGGATACGCGGTGTACGTTACACGGGCGCATTATATAATTAGATACCGGAACGGCGTTATTGTTTTTTCACTACTACGCGACGCGCACAACACACAATATCATCGGTCGATCACCGACGATGCGCGCCCGGGGCAATTGTCGGTTCCGGGACAAGGGAAATGCGCGGTTAGAACGGAACAAACACTACAGCCGATAAATTCGCGTCTAAAGTACGGCTAGTACCGATGTATCGGAGACATACGTGTACACGGAAACGAGCGCGTGGAACGCGACCGCGTATTACCTAAACGCGCGTGTGTTCGATCGAAAAGTATATCGGCGGATGGAGACGACCCGGTGAAATCCGACGATCGTTAAATATACGTGACAAACGTTACCTGTAACGTGGGGGACCAACGCGAACGCCAACAGTGTCAGCGGCATCAGGAGCGCCGATTTCCGTCGTCCGAAAGCCATCGTGAAGGGTGACCCCTTCGGTTTCACTGTGCTGCGGCGGCGCGGTGACAGGATGGGGATCGACGGCGAAGAACTGTTATGAAAAAGTGGCGCGAAAAAAGCGCGCGTATTAATCAAACGGCGGATTAATTTCGGTTATCGGTTTACCGTCGATATTCGAACATATTCGTGATTTGAACCGCGCGCGACAAAAACAACCGACGGACGAACCGAAACACGCGCCACGCACGCACACACGCACAAAACACTGACACGACCAATGCGCAACAACCGATGAGCAACGACTACAGTCGTCGGCCGGCGGTGCATCGGTGAACGAACGGGCCCGCCTGCCCACCGCCGCCCACCCGTAGTTCGCCGGCCTGGTAGAACGGCAGAGAGGCAGCGCTCTCTGCCGGCCGGGGGTATTTTTGAACCGTCCAACTCGAAAACGGCGGCCAGAACTTTAGCGGCGTTCTCGTCGCGTTTTTTATTCGCTCTTGGCCGACCGAATAAACCCGCGGCGACCAAACGTAATCAAGGCGATTGGTCGACAGTCGCGACGAAGTAAAAATGAACATTTTTTCGGGTCATCGTTCGCAGAACAAGTGGCAATTTCGAGTTTTCGACAGACTTACCGGCAGACGAGCCTGTTGGCGACGAATTTTCCACCTGCAATCTGCGTTCACGCCGCGGTCCACTTAGCGCTTTGTAGTCGAAAAAATAAAAATTAGCGTAGTACGGATGAACGTATTACTTTCTACAACGATATTACCGAAACTCAAAAACGACAATTTCTGCAGTAAGTAACTAACGTGTTAATGTATCGACACAAATTTTTGAGCTCGCTATATCGATTTGGTTTTATACGCGTAAATATTACACCGTTGCGTGTCGTAATTTGTATTCCTCTTATTGTAATTGTCGACGTTTAACGTGCGAACTTCGAAATTTATATTTCTGGAAAAAACTCCATAATTATTACGAAACCTAATAAACAAAAATATGAATATCCGTAGCTATGTTTAAGACGTAGTTTTGTTCGGTACACCGTACGTGGTATTTAATTACTGAAATATCGCCGTGTTTTTAAAGAATAGCGAGAAATAAAATAATTATTTTCCCGAATCGAGGGTCACGAATTCTGGTGTAATGAGGGTCCGAGAATACTCAAAACAAGAAGAGGGCTTGCCGAGATTTTCCCGGTATCCCGGTAGGCCAGTGCATGGTTTGCTACCAGGTATACGGTTTGATAATCGTGTACTAAAAACAATAATTATATTGTTCTTTAATAGTTTTCAAAAAAACAATTACGTTTTAATTAAAGTTAATTAACATTCGTCGCCTATGATCGTAAGGGTGTTTAATAAGTATTTCCAGGTCCATTAAGTCGAGGTTTTAATGAACGCCTAATTATCGAGTACGGAATTTAGGAATCTTACACGATGTTTCGTTTTAAGTCTACCGCTTCGTAAGGTAAGATGTCTAATATCGATACTCTTCAAAAATCGAATTCCATTTTTCTAAAAAATGAACGTCGATTTAATAATTTATTTTACGAAATTAATTTTATCTCTGACGTATATATTTCTAAATTATCGTTAAATCATTGTCCATTTCGTATAAATAAAATTAAATTAAATCGTTAAATTATATATAGAGACGTGATAACATAATTATATAATACTACGGTATAGATGTACATTTTGATTTTATTACACATTTAAAATAAGTTCGTAAATTACGGCGTTTATTTTTTTATATCATTACTAAATGTCGAAAAAAAACACTACGTTATTACTATTTTATATTTATAATATTCGCTATAAATTATTTTAGAATCCGAGTGAAACAACTCTTAGGTCATACAACGCCATGTTTCCGTTAACGGTTTTCGAGTAAAAGAAGTGCTTTGATCTATATATAGAGCACGTACTCTTTTCAAATAGTAATTTTTGTAAAAACGGTACTTTATAAAAAGTCAAAATACCTGTTCATATAAATAAGTCCGAAGTCGACCTATTATTACTAATATATTACTCGGTCGAAATACTATTACGTACGACTTATACGGACGTGAAATGGTAGAATAATTTATTCATAAGGTATCGGATGATTAATATTTGTCTTACTCATTAGTCGCCTTCGTTAGTAATCATTAAACGATATATTCGACAAATACGTTGTTATTATTAGTCGTCTATAATTTACCCGTTCAATGCTGCCCAACGGTCATTATACGGTTTTACACATCGTTCGCGTATCGAAGACAAATTTTCAATTTTAATATTTATGAGTATAAGACGAAAGCGGTGCACCGTACAACACTAGTATAGTCCGTACAGTCTGACAACGTTTTCACCGCCTGAAACCGTTTAATAGCGTCCAAACCACGATTCCGAAGTTTAACGAATTGTTAAAGATGTTTATTTTAAGGAAAAACGTAACAAACGTTTTACGCCTAACACAATTCAATAATAATATTTAAAATATAATTTATATATTTAATAATTAATAATATAAATGATAAAAAAAATCACATAACACGTAATATCTAAATAACGTTCGATTCCAACGTTAAATTAACGTCAAATCGAATTAATCGTACAAATAATTATTATAGCGATTAGAACCGTGCACCTTGACGTTTCTGTAATCTTCGGATTTCAGTATTTATCAGTAAATGGCCATTAACGATATACACACACAACACACACTTCCTTCCCTATTCTATGTTATTACTATTTACTTTCTTAACATTATCAATCACTAATTCGGCCATTATGATACAGGTTTTACGTATAATCGTTTGTAGTGTGGCTATTTTTGGCAACGATTATAAAGACTCAATTTTTACGTTGTTTGAGCTTTCAATTATTTAGTGCGCGCTTTATTTTAACATACATCAAAATACGAGATGTAAGGTATACAAAAATGATGACCTAACTTTTTTTAAACATTGACGTATCGTGAATAGTAAATATACGTTACGTAGGTTGTTCCGTTCCAACCATAACTGCGTATTTGTATTTACGAGATCTGTTCAAAAAAAAAATCGAACTTTTGAAATTGCGCGCAAACCGTGTGGTTAATCGTGTTTTTGCAAAAAACTCTAACTAGCTACATGCGTTTGTCACAAGATGCCACTCGCCCGTATTCGCCTAACTCAGTTAATAACTAAAAACCTAAATCAGTTTCGTACTAGAGCCGATTGAATAAACGCGTGTAGTAACCGCTTTGCGAAATAATAACGAAAAACTTTTTAAAGCGGCATTCGGACGTTAAATTCTGTGTTTTACTTGAAAAATCATTTACGGAAACTTGGACAATGCTTTAACGGGCTTACAAAAAAAACTGTACGAGCCGAACCCAATTCTACAAGTGGCTTAAGTGCTGTTTTCAATGTATAAACAAAATTCAAAAACAATCACGGACACAACTTCGAGCCATCGCAGAAAACGAAACATGAATAGCCACAGAAACGATGGGAACATTGTATAACAAGTAACGGGGAGTACTTCAAAGGGGACAAATATAAAGTTGTACGTACGGTAATTGACTCACTGGTTCGAAGTACTGCCTTCAGGCAGTCGGGGCCAGTGAGTGTATTGCCGATAACGTGATAAAAAAAAAAACGGTAATAAAAATTCTATAACGATAATTCGGTCTTTTTTTGAACAAATCTCGTACATATCTAAATATATATATATTATAACGAGATATTTGTTTAGTTGAAATTGAATATGAACGTTTTTAAATTAAACAAAACTCCGGAGACGGATATAATAAATTAAAAAATTAAACTATTGTAACTCTAGTATGTTTAATAGTTCAAATAATGCTTAAAAACATAAAAATGTTATACAATTCCGCAGAAAGTTATTACCTATTAGTTGTCAATTTATTATCATAAAGAATTTCAACTTATAATCACAGGTTTTCTGTAAATCGCAATACGCCTACATATGTAGGCATACGTATAAATATATATATATATGTGTGCATGTGTGTGACGCACGCGTACTTATGTTTGTGTGTGCGTGTGTGTGTGTATATGTATATGTATACGAGATTTCAAAAAGAAAAATAATAATCTCAACTTTTATCGAGTAGACACGTTAAGACACGATTGAACCCGTCGGAACATAAACAATTTATCCTTCAACTATTAATGGAATAAGCGATAGTTAACGTACAATTTAATGTGCTTTTAATTTTAACTTATGGCGAATTTAATCGTGGAGACACAAACCCCTTGAAGTACATTTCATCGTAGACGTCCTTTGAAACAATATTTATAATAAAAATAATACTGTACCGTTATCGTATAAACTCAGAGCTAAATGCGTTTAATAATGGTAAATATTTGTAGCGTCTACCTGTAATTAATGGTATATTAAAATTACGTCTCGACAATACTATTATCGACTAACAATGGAAATTTAATTTATTTCGACAAAAACAGACGTCGAATACGTGTGTACGTTAATACGCGCGCTTTAATGTATCGCTTATATATTGTACGTAAAATTTGCCCGGTGATTTGCTAATTTGAATAAACGAGTAAACGCAGTTTCCTCGTAGATGAAACGATTCCAAGCGCTTCTTCGCAATAGATTATTAAAATTACACAAGTAAAAATTTTTATAAAAAATAAAGAATGGGTTAAAATTGAAAACGGTCGAATTAGCTTACAAATTCTAATTTATATATACGACACGAACGCGTAAAATATAGAAATTTTTTTTTTAGAAAATACTTGGATATTATTACGCTATTATATTTTATATAAATATACATTCGTGTATTATAAGCGTATACGTGTAGTGTAAAATTATACGTTTCTTTTTCATATATAAGCGTTACATATATTATGACGGTTTGATTACCTAGCCGTTACGGTCCAGCGACTATAAAAAATAGTTCCCCCCGGGAGATTATGGACGTGATGAAGAAGGTAGGGGATAACAACACGTATATATTACACCATATTCTTATTTGTGTGTTATACTTTTATAGGTGTATAAACAGCCGGCGGGACTCCCTGAAACCCGCAGAGGGACGGGTTGGATGACAACTCATTGTCGAATCCGTCGTGGTCGTCGGTAGTTGAAATGTGTTCTTATTTTTCGTGTTTAAGGTTTAATGTACGCTTGTGTGTGGGATCACCCTGTAATTTTCATCAGAACAAGCGTATAAGGAGAAATAAAGAAAAGAACACAATTTCGTTGTCGCCGAAGGATTTTTCTTGTCGTCGGAAGGTACAAAAACGAAACGTGGTATGCTACACACCCGTCTTTTGCGCGTGGGACGATATACAAGAATTACGTCTTAGGTACTTACCGGGCTGTTTTTGTTTCGATATTATTATTATTATTATTATTATAATCGACGGCGATCTGTCTCATGTCCCAAGGACAACGTACGGTTTTATTGGAATTCTACTTTCGAGCGTAAAAAATTTGCCGGTATTTTTATTTATTTTTTATTTTAATGCGACTCGTTTACATACAACCAGAGGCGGGTCGAGAAAGCAAGAGCTCGGCCATTTATTATCGATTTATGTAGTTTCCCGTATTTTTACACGATAAGGTGACCACCGCCAGATGGCGAATACGAAAATGATATTTATTTTAAGAACGATATATTACCGTAAAGAATTTACATACAGTCCACCAATAAAACGTATTCTATTTCCTAGACTTGTAGCAACGGAATAAATTTAGACAAAACATAACCGCGCAAGTATGCGCAAAAATTCGGTGCACGATAAATGTCTATGTATAAGACGACATTGTACCTGCATCAAAAACGTTCGCGTTTTTGATATTATAATGGAACAAAACGTTCGTCTACCGGTATGATATTATCAATTGCGTGGGTATAACGCGCGTTATTGAAATAAGTAAGTATATTTAATTAAATTCGGTGACTGAGACGTCGGACAATATTTCGAATTCCGATGAAGCGAACAAAGAGAACCCTCTCGACTGCCAAGCCGAATAAACGCCGTATATTTAAACACGAGCGAGTTTAAACAAAATCTAAATCTCCAACAATACGGGAATTGAAATGCTGGAGAAAAAAATATAGATATTTTTTATTCCGTTTTTACGAACGGATGAAGCGTCCGTGTAAGTAGATTAAAGGGAAATTTTCGAAAGCCATCTAAATACCGTCGCGATTAAACTAATTATTACGCGCGAGACAATCGCGAAATAAGCTCTATATTCGTCTAAAACTCCACCGCCGACGAATCTTACTCAATCCATAGCCGATTCGTGTTGGCGTATTGTCGGTTATTCGAATCGTAAAAATAATTCGTGCGGCGGTTAGCTTTTCGTAATCGATTTGTTTTTGCGTCGCGGAGAATCCGGCAAACAAAACGAAAATACCGGCCAAGTTATTATCGCGTTACGGTGCAATCCATTGAAGTTAACCGTAAGTTGGTTAGGTAAGCTTTAATATACAATTCCATTTGTCACGCTAATTACGTTCGTTAATATATCCCTGTGGGATAACCTCCGAAACAAATTCCTATACGACCTGTGCATAATAATAATCACCGTTGTAACGTGAAACACGTGTTTCCTATAAAGATATTTTCGTGCGCGCGGCATGTGTTCCGTTAAAAATTAATTCTGGCGTACGCGTATTAAATAACGTGCATATTTCGAAAAATACGAGAATTAAACAATTCCTGTTCGTCGACCGAGCCGTACTTTTTCGGTACGGAATAACGCTCGACGGTCGTTTGCGCGCGGCGCGTGCATAAAGTCGTTTTTGGGGAATTCGAACGTCGCGTAAAAATAAAACGTTTCGATATACGTGTAAGTTTATACATTTATATGTAAGTGTGTGCGTAATAGACGTTCGACGATCAGAAAAGGGTGTGAAACCATTCTTCGCCGGAAGAGTCACTCTAAACAACCATAAAATGGGGTATAAAGAAAAGAAGCGTAATATTTAATATGAAATCTATATTTATGGGTTCGACGATTGTGTTTAGCGAGCGTTCTCAATTTATCTGTTATACGTGATATGTATAATGTAAAACGCGTATACGGTCTTCTGCCATTAAAAAACTAAATGTGGAAAAGGAATAAGCGTCGTATAAAAAGCAGTCTTATTACGAACGCGTTCGACGTGTATCCGAATACCCATAGGTATTTCAATGTGTAAATGGCGAACGTATTTCGAATTTCGCGATAGTTTTTTAGCCGCGAAAATCCTAAATTTGTATTACAATTATTATTACGACCGCGGTCGTGTTTGAAATAATTCTAGTACCGATAGTAGTATCAGCGTTCGGGCATTCAGCGGTACTCGGAAACTATTTTATTAGAAATACCGTTAAACTTCGCTACCGTTTGCGTGACAAATACATTTAAAACTAATAGTCGAATAGGTTGAAGCAGCTATTACAAAATATTTTGTGAAACGCATTGAAAATACTTACCGATATTGTTTGAAAATATTTTCAACGGTAAAACAATCGTAATACGTGTAAAAGACGCGAGAAAGAAACCCGTACGTATAAAAATCGTTTAAAATTAACTTATCGTATCCGAGAAAAGAACGGCTACAATTTTATACTTTTACGATAAAAAATAAAACGTCCCGTATGTAACGACTTTTCTTGTTCGTTTATTATGTATTTCAATATTACGCGTAAACCTTAAACGATATTTTCGATCGAACCGAGTCGTTAAAATAATAAATATTATATTACCCTAAATACGAACTAATAAGAGCAATTTCGGTTTTTTTTATCGAATAAATTACCGTATGTTTCCGTATTAACTACTTTTTCGTTCGTGCGTTGTCATTTGTGCATTTCGCGATTAAACTATCCGGATACGATTTTATAGACGGAAGTTATGACGAATAAACGAATTAGTGATTTCTACGTTAGAAGATACGAGCGTTTAGAATTTAAATAAAAGCGTACGAACTACTTATATTTGATATTTGTACGCCGTTTTCATGTAATTTCTGAATGAAGTAATAATATGTTACGATGACAATGTTCGTCTAGAACGCATATAAAACGAGACATGTAAACGAGTATACGTAACGCGTATAAATAATACATGATATCTGTGATATATATATATACATATTTGTATATATATATATATACACACGTACAAAGAAAACGTTTCGAAAACTGTCGTTGTACATAACGAGCGACGACATGCGGCAATTTTAGTTTTTTTTTCGTATCATAAATTATTCTTTAGATATCCAAATTTAGAGAAAACCGTTTTTGAAATACGCGCGTGCTACAGTTGTTTATATACATATACGACCAGTTGTTCGCTCGTGAACGCTACGCTCGGAGTATAAATTTGGGTATGGCGGCGGCGGCGGCGGTGGCGGATCGATACTCGCCGACGTCGAGGGAACCCTTTTTCGGCGGGACGATCATCCGAAGGGTCGAACAATTTGCACGCTCAGACGGACACTACGGCGGCGGTGATGGATGAGGGGAACATGTACACAACGCACAATAATGACCGTGAGGCTGTATGACGATAGAATTTATACGTACGAAAAAAAAATCTTACCCTCGACGACAACAACGAAAAAAAAAAAACCCGCCCATATAAGGGAGAACTGCTGTGCCGCCGCGTCGATTGAATATAATATGAATACGCATAATGCGTACACATATAGGTCGACAGGAAGCGAAGGGGTGTATGGTGGCGGCAGATTATTTCCTCAGACCGTAAGTATACAACGGCCATTAGCCGATCGCGTTTATTATAATACACACATACACACACGCGCGCGCGCGCGCGAGCGACGCGAGTGATTCGTAGCACGCGCCGTGCCTTTGACTAGGCCAAAGCTTACCCCAAATTCTTTGTTATTATCATATGAATGCCTTCGTAGCCTATATATATATATATATATATATATGATCCCCTCGAGACCTTTTAGTCGTTTTGCGCGCGACACGTATGTGTGTGTGTGTATCACACATACACACACGTGCGCGTTTTTTTCGTAAAACGCGCGATTCGTATTTTATACGTACAACGTTGTCGTCGGTCGCCAAGATTTATGTACTTTATTGTTGTCGCGACGCGTCGCCGACGGTCTATTAATTCGGCGATCCGGACGTATCGCCGGAAATCGGTACGATCGCTATTTTTATTGGGTGTTCGTCGTAACTATAAAGACGGCCATCCGCGTGGCCAATGGCGTACTTAGACCTGAATTTCGGTTAATTTTTAAATTAAGTAAATCGGATGGCCCTAACGAAACAAGACACGTTATAAACTTTAATAGATTATTCATTTTTAACAAATACACGTTATATTATAACGTGTATTGAAGTTTAAACATATTTCAGATTTTCGTTATTATTGACTAATAATATACCGTTTCGTAAGAAATTAATTTTTCCTAAACATTTTCGGCGGAGGGAGGAAGTTATTCCCAAAACCCTCCCCTCGTTAGTACACCGTTGCGCGTGGGGGCTGCCGTACGACGCGCCGATTGACTTTACATCGTTAATTATATTATACGTCACGTTACGCGTGTTTTCGGCGCGCCTGTAAAATGACCAATATTACGACGGCGGCGGTGGAGGCTCAATAGGGAGGAGGACGTGAGATTTGGACGAGATTAACCCCGACCGCGGATTTCCCGAACGTTTTGAAGAGTAATTTGTGGCGACGATACGTCCGCGCGCGCCATCTATTTCGATCGGTAAACGATTAACGCTTAAGTTGTCCGCGCGAAGAGTATTCCAAGTTTATTATTATTATTAATTATTATCGCGGTTGGGTATTTACGACGCCTGACGGTAATGAACGTGGCTTTTCGGTTATTCCCAACGGTTCGATAAAACTGCCGATTACGCGTAGATATGCCGCGTGTTTAATCGAGATTTCGTTCTCGTTCGTAAATTCCAATAAAATCGGCGCTTGTACCTCGATATACGCGAATTCCGTTTGAATGTATATCGTAATTTTCGCGTAGTATTTCTTTCGAGTTACCGATAACGCGTAAATAAGATGATCGATAAATATTAACTACGCGTATCGCCGTCGGTAAATCGTTTTATTTACTCGGCGACAACTGTCTCGCGTAAAAAGTCGATTATTAATTTTCGACGAAATTTCGTATTTCTTAGAGCGCTATACCGGACTTTGTATAATCGTTTTTGTTTTTTTATTGAAAAAAATTCGGCAATCCGTTACAATAAAGTCGATACACAACGATACATCGTATTGCGTAAATTAACGCGTAATCGTTAATCGGCGAACGTAAAATATTTTTGAAACGCTCTAACTAAACAATTTTTCGATCGAGTTTATTTAGTTTTCGTCTAACGTTTATAACGACCATTTTCAGATCGTACGTATAGTTATCGCCCATTTCGGGAAGATTCCTTTTATTACACAATTACGATTTGTGACAATAATAGTATAGATAAACGAAAACGTCGATTAAAATTTTTCACGAATAATCGTTTAATTTTTTAAAAAACGTTCCGTATTTTCCTCAGCTTACTGCCGTCGTTCGTCGTAATTGTATGTAAACGCGTCAATTCGTAATTAGCGTAGCTCAAAACGCGTACAATGGCGAAATGTTATAACGAAATATTTACGCATAAAACAACGTGGCTACGAATACGTCCATTCGGACGCACTAATATCGTTCTAAAATCAACAATCATATTATTGATAACCATTACGCGGTTTAACGAGAGTCACGGCGGACGGATCAACGAACATAGCGGCGAACGCGCGATTCCCAAAACGCGTATTAAATTTACCGTACAAATTTATTATTCGGCTATGGACGTCCATTCGATTTATATACCGCGCCCGAATAGAATACAAACCTCGGTCGATTTCGTGCAATTACATCGAATAGAATGTTTTGACGTGACTACGTTTAAGATATGTCTTCATAAAAAAATCGTTTTTGTGTATCGGAATTTGGCGATCTACGATTTATTATGTTCACGAACGCGTCGCGTCGTCGGCTAACCCGTTTTTATTAGTCCGACGTTTTTACGTTGTTTCGTCGACGAGGAGTAAGCGCGTTTAATTAACAACGGTATTATCGAACACGGCGAAAACGAGATCGCTCGTTGAGAATCGTTCGATCGTTCCTTCGCGAATGACGCGTTCTTTATAAACGCTCGTCGGAGTATCTGAACGCGCTTTGTCCGTATTTTCATTCGTGGATGAACTAATAACTCCCGTCGCGTAATAAAAATAATAATACCCGGACGATAGTACAAAGCAAAATGGAAACGGATTTAACGATAAATCATATTCGTCGTATTATGTACGTCGAAATAATAAACGACGTTAATTTATTCAATAATGAATTCGAAACCATTTCGATCGTTAATAACGCGTTGTAAAGGACTTGAATACGCGTAAAAAGTAACGTCGTAAATTACGAAAAAACTCGGGAAATAATTAATAACGCGACAAAGACGATTATTACGGTTGAACGGGACAGCGAAAACGAAATACCGACGGCGGAGATTTCGGCAGGAAATCGAACGTTAATTTATGTACCCGTGTTCGGTTCGTTTCGATTAGAAATATGATGGGAAAGCGCGCGGCTGGTAAAACGCCGAAAAAATTAGCCCGGACGAGTCGTTTCGCCGAAAAGCGAATAAGTTATGAAAGCGACCGAGGTGGGAAAAAGTGTTAGGATATAATTTAGTTTCGTTAAAAATAAATAGGCGGCCGGAGTCGGGATTAATGGGTTTAATTTCAGGTTTTGTGGAAATTGACGAACGAGGTATATAGGGAGGGGGGAAACGATAGAGAGAGAGAGGACCGTTCCGAATAAACGGGTAAAGAGCGAACTAAATAAAGAGTAATCGCGGAGGGCGGTAACGACATTAATTTCAATTAGAAACCCGATCGCGTAATAGACCGAATATTGTGCGTATAACGGGGGCCGGGCGTGTTTTTTTACGGAAATCGTAATATTCAATCACAAAAAAATACGTAATCATTTCCTACGAAAACGCGACGCGTCGTGTCTCGTAAATGTTCTCGCCGTCACGGCCGTTAAATACGTTCCGATAATATTTACGCCCACCCGCGCCGCCTATGTACGTCCAAAAGTACATCCGCCGAACTAGCCGTCGGTTTCCTCGTTACGATCAATTAACACACGCGCGGGAAAACGTTCGTGTAGCGGTTTCTCATTTTTTCGACGAATTCGTCAGCGACCTCCTCTACGCGATACATACGTGCGTGTAATAATATATTTTACTAGCAACCTACGCCGATCGTACTGCTATCATATCCACAAACACCAAACCCATTGCCGCCACTCAAAATCGTCACACTTTCAAAATTGAAGCCCGGTCAAATAAATGAAAAACGAAAAACAAATCCGCTCGTATTATATTTACCTTAAAAAAGGCCACTGGCCCAATATTAACATTAACGATAAAATCATACCGACAAGCGACCAAGTAAACTACTCACACTAGATAAACACCTCACTTAGAAATCTCATTTAAAAATAAAAAGGCAAGCAGCCAATGTAAGACTTCATAAACTTCGTCCGTTATTAAAATCTAAAATTAATTCGAATACAAAACTATTAAATTTATAAATCAATTTTAAGACCCTTTTGGTCTTATGAAATTCAAATCTGGGGACCAGCTAAACCTTCCAACATTCGTCCAATACGATCGCGTCAGAATATTACTCTTCGACTTTACAGGCACACCACGGCGTATTAGCGACGCTT